>JBBPRK010000268.1:0-28255 GCA_038093075.1 Boletus patriciae | reverse complement strand
AAGCATGATACGCCACCGACCCAAGCGGCTATCCAAGTCACCTTTTGTAGTATCGGACTTATCCTAGACAATAGTTAGTTTCATATATTGTACTATATCAAATAAAAACTATACAAACAGCTTTGGAAGATGCTTCTGGGGCTGTGCCCTCGGAGCTAGAGTGTGCTCAGGGAAGCTTCTGAATGTCCCGCATGTCGATGAGGATTTTGATGACTGCTGGCTTGCTTTCATTGATTTTCATCACCATTTCCTTGTAGTCAGTAATGTTATCAGCATCAATCGCATCCGCATTGCGTTGTCTACATTCCCCGTGAGTCTGAGTTCTGTAATGAAATAAAAACATACCCTTTTATCTTCGGTAAAGTGTATCTAAATGGGTAATGTTTCTTTGTGGTGACCTCATAGTCATCCTGGCCATGCTTTTCGAGCATACTCCGCAAAAATTCGGTATAGTTTGAGGACTTGACAGTGAACAAAAGTTCCTTCATTTTCATCGTCTTCTCTTCCTTCGAGGTAGCTTTACCTCGAAGTATTTTCTTGACCTTGGAATATACAATCAGTGACACGGAGAATACGTGTTCAATTTCTGAGTTCTCCTCAGGTTCCGGCATTTGGGATGGCGACCACCATGGTGATGTGAAAAAAAAGCTGCTAGTAGGTATCAATATGTAGCTAGGTTACATTCAGGGTCCTGAACACATGACAACACATGATAGCCCAAAAATGCAAACAATTTGGTCAAATTCCACAAACTTTTGAAAACCGCTGTAAACCAGTTAATTACTTTTGGTACTTTTTTATTGGCAGCTAATAGTGCTAAGTTTGGATAAGGCTGTGGTCCAATTACTGATGGGTGAGATCAACAGTATCCCTGAGTGTTGAAATGTGTCCTCCAGGTCACTTGACTCCCTGAGGCACTCAAAGCAAGTGGCCAATAAGTTGCCTAAGGTGTTCTGGTGAGCCAGAGGATGGTGGTGTATCAACTGACAACACAAGAAGCTTGGATGGCAACTTGAATATACTGTAATGTTTGCCTTTGGTCGACATAGTCATGTCATCACAAAAACTGTGTAAATCTTATAAGGCCAAATAATTGTCCATGAGAGATTACATTCATTGGCAGCCTGTTTTGGCCATCCTGACAATGGTGGAGATCATCTTAAAATATGAATGAACCGAATTTTGGGGAAAACTCCAGCCTGTTCATAATATCATGTGACATTATAATCTCTCATGACAACACATGGCACATTATATTGCACACTAGTACCTAATGGGAATATAATACATAGTACTGATAGGCTCTCATGCATTGCCAACGTTCCAACAATGAAAGGTGTATGGCAAACAAAAGAGAGCACGATGTAAGGAAATAGAAGAAAGGTACCATTAAGACCAAGCATGATAATAGTCGAAACTGATGAGACCATGATAACATGAGATGTGAGCACGGGATGTGCTAATTGAGACCATGTATGGTGTGGGGAACAAGTCCAATGGCCAGGAGGGTGCAAAGAACAGTAAAAGTATAACATGCAGCAGGGGGAAAGATGAACATTGTGGCAGTGGTGACTGAAACTGACGACAAGGTGGCAGAAGTAGTATGGTGAGGATCATTCATCAGCAAAAATGCCGAAGTCTACACTGGCCTATGTAGCATATATAACACTGGTTGCACCCATCAACATCCCCCTGTAACATAGTATGATGTAACGTACATAATTTCTATGGTGACTACAGTAGCGCCGTGTGACATAAGGTTCAACGTACACAATGTGTTGACATAGTTCACTGTAGTCCATTATTGTGATTTACCATTTCACTCCATACAATTTATAGTCCATGGTAGGACTTACTCAAACTGAAAGAATGGGCTAAAACAATTCATGAATTCATTTTGATATTACTTTACATGACTTATAATGTAACTTAAAGCTAAAATCACACAAGGGGGGCGCGCCACACGAAGGGGGCAATGGGTGCATGCTTGCGCACTTGCGAGACAGCGCAAAGGTAGACGAGTGAGGACATAAGAGGCGAGGGCGGGTGAGACAATGTGAAGGGGATGACAGGTGCATGTGCGTGCTCGCAGGTTTTTGGCCTCGTTTGTGCCTGGGGGGCTCACCGAGTCAGAAGGGATTTGAATGCAGTGGTGGTGGGAACTTAGCTGTTTTTTCCTGAGTCTCAGTGCATGAATGATGGGTAATGTGGCTGGGAAAAGATAATCAGAATGACATTTCTCGAAGGGCAGTTGTGATTCAACCTAACTGTTTTTTTCTCCTCTCTGAGTTCTGGCCCACGAGCGTTCAAGGTGGTAGTGACTAAGTTCGAGTGGTTGCGCTCGACACAGCACAGTTGGGGCGGGAGACGAGCGGTGCGCATCAGGCATCACACTTGTTGAATGGAAGGGGACCACAGTTGGGTACCCAGTGGGTGTGGTGGTTCAGGGCATCGCACCCTTTGGATGGGAGGATTCAGGGTCATGTGGCATTGTGCCCGTTGGATGGGAGGGGATCATGGTGGTGGTCCATGGGTGTCGAGCCTGTTGAAGGTGGGCGCTTGGCATTGTACCCACGGGATGAGACAGGGGCATTGGGGATGGGTGGCAGGCACTGGGCATCGTGCCTGCTGAGAAACAGCGGCATGTGGGTGTCGTGGATGGATGGTGGGCCTGGGCGTCGCGCCCGCAGGACTCCGATGAGACGTGAGCAGCGTGGGCCCGTCAGAGGGAGGTGTCGTGGGTGTCGCACCCGTGAGGCAGATGGGAGGGGTGTTGTGGTGGGTGAAAGGCGGGCAGGCGCAGTGAGTGTCCGAGTCATGCACTGGTGGTGATGAATGACTGGACTTAGAGAAATTTTCGTTGTGTCTATGTGCATGTGTTTCTACATTTATTATGTCAGCATGTTCAACAGTGCATGCGCCACTTCCCCGAGTTGTTGTATCGCCCCCACTCTCACCATTTCACCACCTCCATCCTACGCCCAACAACGACGACGCCGCCTCACGCCTTCGCCCACCTCATTCCTCCACACGCGACGGCAACAGCCCCTTGCCCTCACTCCATCCCTCAACATGCGACGGCGACGGTCAAGGTGGAGGTGCCGAGAGTGTCTGTGGAGGGTGCAGAGACCACAGGCGACGACGGCAATAATGACGAACATCGACCATTAAGCATTATGTACAAGTTGCTGTAAATGTAGAAGACTACTGTAGTTGGTGTAGAATAAATTCAATTTGGGATTGTCTATGTACCTGTCATTGTAATGGGAGGAGGCTACAGTAGTTGATGTAGTCGACTGTTGGAATGGAAACAGGCACCGCTGACGACACGTGATGACATCGACAATGTAATTAAGGCCCGTGCTACAAGTACTTTTCCTTTTTGCAGATGTTCATTGGGCCTTAAGGGAAGTAGGGTCATGGGGGGATGGTGGCATGGCCAACATTTGAACATGGGCACATACCTCGCACCAATTATGAACGTATGACCTGAATCCACCCTGAGATTGATAGGGTTATCGTTCTCGAGCATTTTGGGCTGCATTTATCTAAAAGTCAAAAACAAAGTGAGTATATGCACAAGAAAATGTAAAAAATACTTTACAAGGTATGCCTCATGAGTTCTCTTTGCTGTCCTCTTCTTTGCATCTTTACTGACTTCATCTCATTGGAGGAGCTGGGTGATTACCTTATCATTGCTGCATCAGAGGCCTATGTAGGGCACAACTCTACACAGATGCTTAGGCTTCTTCAACTCCTTGGGCCTGTAAAACATGTAATCATTCCTGTTGCTACTAGGTACTCACCTGATAACTTTTTTGTCCTTATCAGATATGCCACGCATCAGCATGGGGAGCCATGGTTGCTGTTGTACTTGAATGAGTGGTGCAGGCAGTGGTGGTAGTGGGTGAAGTGGAGATAATGTCGGAGATTAAACTATATCAACTTGGAGCTCAGTATGTACTGCATTGACATTATACATACTCTCACCTACCAATACAGCAATGCCACGCTCATATCCATCATCCAGGTTCCCCTCAAGTCTCCAACCTCTGCGCTCATACCCATCAACTACCTCCTCCACTGATCCCCATTTCGCTGTTCACTCCCACCGACACCAGCGAGCAACCATCTGAAACCAAGGTGGTCAAAGCCCTCTGAGCACACACGAGCCACACCCTTGAGGTGCACATGGGTCTCCCCCCTCCTCTGCACAGTCCTCGGCCATATAGTATGGCATCAGAAAAGCTTCCTTGAAGAAATATATAGGTGGCTACGAAGTGTGCCAGAGAGACTGGCAGATGCTGCATGATTGTCCATTGCGTGGGTGGACACATGCCCAATGGAACGACATGACACTGTTCATGGTTCATTTCCTCACTCACTCCCCAACCACCATATATTTGATCTGACACCACCATCACTTGTTTTGTCCCTCTTGCCGCCTTCAGAAACAGAGGCAGGTACAGAGGTGGAACCACACCTCTGCATCCAATCCATCCTCAACAAACCCAGTGTAGAGCTCTGCTCAGCTCTAGGTTGGGATCTCAACCTTCCGAGGCTTTCTAGCTATGTTTCCCGCGCTCGACCGGTCAGGTCCGGTCCATATTACCAGTTTCCGGAGTCCTGGGAACCCAGTTCCTGTGGTAGACCAGCCAGTCTAACTTTATTCTGCTTTTAGTATCATTCCTTTCGATCGTTCTGTGTTTATTGACACTTGGATACCTATTATTTAGTGTTCCGAACCTTATCTACAGTAACTACACAGTCCTGGGCAATTCCCGGACTATAAAGACTTTGTACTTCGCATTTTGAATGCATCTTTCCGCACCTATTTGATCTCACGAGCCTCGGTTACTTTCCCCTTCATCTTACCGCACGTCCGAGTCCACTACAGGGCTCATCGACCATCTCCTGCACTCCCGACCGACCGGTACTCGACCGGTCCACTTTCCCGCAGTCTGGCCTACCTTCGGCCCCCTTGTAAACACCTTCTCCTCCTCTCCCCTTTGGCCTGAGCCATCACTGACCTGTTTAGGACCCTCTTTGGGGACGAGCCTATCGCACCTCAGACCCCCACACATCTCCTGGCTGTCCCACCACAGTCAGGTTTGTTTTTCTACACTGGGCACACGCCCAAATACAAAGGATACACCCTTGTCACGTTTTCGACCAAATCACACCTTGTGGCTGTGCTTCATGCCTTGGTGGCACTGCATACCCGCACCTGCACCCGCAAACAATGAGCACGAAAATGTGTCCCCCATTGTGAAAGAACCACACAAGTACAGATTGTGGGTGATCACCAAGGCACGTTAGGACACACTGCATAAGGAGTATACAAGCAATCACTGGGCAAGGTGGCACGCACTGCAGAGACTGAGATGCATCGCCCGGATTAAGGTGCGCCTGACCACGAGTGCAGCGAATCCACCACCTGCCATCACCCCCAAACGCAGACACAGACACAGACACAGGCTCGCCTTACCCATTCAACTGCCTCTCCAAGACTGAGATGGAAGTGGCGGGAAGGGACACAGGCACATCCATATGCCCACAACTGCTGGTCTCAATTACACTGACTTTAGCAAGGGCATGGACACCGTGTGTGTTCGACCCCTACCATGACCCCCCCCTCTCTTTTTCGTTTCGCAGGACTGAAGGCTGACCTATTGTATGCTAGTGCCACCTTTGTCTCGCATCACCAGACCACGCGACGCAGTTGATAGACTACTTTGATGTGTGCCCCGCAGTGAGTCAGCGACTGACAGCATCAGCTTCACAGCCACCATGAGCAGCAACAGTCCTGACTCAGGCAGTCGATGACATGACCACTGATGCCACAGACAAATGCATAACCGCTGAGATGACAGAGCCAGCAGATGAGTCACACAACCCACCAGTTGAACCTGGACCCTTCGAAGACAAGTTGAACACCACGGGCTTGGACTCGCTCGTACACCCCCACTCACTCATGTACCCCGATCTGTGCGAGTGTGCACATATGTACACGTCCCATCTTGACCCACAAGTGAGTCTTCAGCTCACTCAGACCCCTTCACCACTCGTTCATCACCATTGTCGCAGCTACCTCCTTTGCATTCGAAACATGCCCCACTGCAAATGCAGCACTCACCCCCATCATACAAGCTCACACTGGCACATGCAAGGCTACTTGCCCAGTCATCCCCAGTGTCACAGTCCTAGATGTGTGGTGCATGCCGCCATGCAACTACGGCATGGAGAGTTGTGACTGGGCAGTGGTTTGATAGTATAACTTGGATAGTATATACATAGTTCCTGAGATCCATACTTGCGAGGGATGTGGCGTACGTTAGAATCACATTATTGCAGCTGCGGCCTATATAATTACAACCAATGTCTGCTTGCTACATCATAATGTACTGGTATCATCTCCTTGCTATATTATAATTGTGCCGATGTCATTCAACCTTGAATTATAATCGTCTGCCACAGGGTTTCCATGCATTTTGGATTATAATAATTTTGCAGTTTTTGTGATGGTAGATACAAGCGGGTGAGAGTTAGTAATGCTGCTCAAGGACGAACCCATTTTTATACCTGAATCAAACAATCTTTGGGTCTGAAGCTTTCAGGTGCTCTCTCCAATCTCCGAGGGTCCTTCCTCACTGGTGGAATGATGGCACCCATGGGGTGACCAAATATCCTGAGTCTCAGCATTCTCAACCTCCCTACCCTTCCAGGACCAGGCAAAATTCAGCAGTGCTGCAACCGGGCATTACTCCTAACACTGTCGATAGATAAGGGGATACATCTGAGAACATGTCACTGGCAGAACATGTTTGCCAGGACATCAAGGAAGATTTGCACAAAGGTGTGATTGTCAGGCCTTCAAGTTGAGACACTGGTAGGATGACTCTGGATGAGTGCCCAATGATGAGTCTCTGTGTGCGAGGGGCATGGTACTCTGATGTGGCAGATTCGTCAGTGGACTTGGAAGTACATGAGGGAAGCATTCACAAACAATGTCACCCAGAGGGGCCAGCACAAAGGCTGACTATGGACATTATATGTTGGGTTGCAGTTCCAGGGCACAACAAAGGCTAGGGCATCATGCACGACGTCACAGTAATGACAGTTAGAGGCACTGTCAACTCACCAAGTGCCTGGTGGCAGTCCAGATCATCAAACTTCACACAGACAAACCACAACTCAATTTCTCAATTGCAGAAAGCATACAGGAGATGCCTAAACTTGAACTATCAAGAACACATGAACACTGAAGGAGATACCTTGCATGCCCCCATCCTGGGACCTGGGATACCTTATCCAAAAGAAAACTCCCTACACATCAAGAAGTGAGAACCTGTTCAAGTTTTGCCAGCTGAAAGGCCTGGACCAAGTCACATAGTAATTGTGATTTCAAACTAAGGGGCCATCTACAAAAGGACCTAATGATAATGGATGATAATTCAAAATTTATCAAAAGCACTCAAGCTTACCCTGAGCTCTAAAAAAATCACATGTTCTTTTTGCTATCCTTGCTGCATAATTCATGCGAAAGGAATATGGTTGATATATAAGAGGAAAAGTTTTGTGGGGTTTAGGAGTGTCATCAAAAACATCATAGACAGCATCCAAAATGGCAGCAGCCAAGATATGGCATGACTTGAACCAGCCCCAATCCAAAAAGATGGTGACTTTAATAATAAGATTGATGACTCTGAAAAGGGAGGGAGCCTGCTCAGGTGACCAGCTGAGTTCTGGATGGACAACTTTGTCTCTAGCTGCAGGGCTATCAATGATAGATGTTGCAAAAATACGGCTTGAGTCTCCAAGGTAACTAATCACAGGGGGATTTTGTTCAAGTTTGTTGCTTTTAAAGATCTTGAGTGATACATGCGACCAGGAAGGCTGAGGTTGGCTAGGGTGTGGCTGGATCTTCAGGACAACATAGGCATGCTGATGGCCAAGCCATGTTGATTGTTGATGGTAACATGTCACTTTGGTGACAACAAAAGGATGCTTGGGCACATGTCTGACAGCCATGCACTTCTGAGCAAGAGGGAAGAGTCGGAGATCATAGAGTAAGTCCTGTATGGTTAATGTAGAAGATTCAGAGGCAAATGGTTTGGAACTGAGCAAGGGAAGAAGCTGAAATTTGGAGTCTTCTGCAGAAACCACTGCCATGGTGAGGAGGTACAATGAAAAAATAGGGGTAGCAGTACTTGTTAATAACCAAAGCCACAGCTGCTCACGCCACTCCAATACACGTCATAGAAGGCACGAAAAAGGTTACGAGATATTTACACTCCATTCTCGAATCATAAGAAATGTTTACAGCCTCCCTTGTGGGGATACTGATAAATGACTGAACATATGGAATGTGACAAGAATCATATGTTGATAGTGATGCTTGTTGTGCGCTGCCAGTGGACATACGCCTGGTTTGTCACGGGAATGGTAGTCGGTCCATGGGCAGTACAGTACGAGCACAATCTGCGTCAATAGCTCCCTTGAGATACGTTCCAGTGTGCTGGAGCTTCGTCAGTGGGATGGTGATTACCGGAGAGGCACTGGAGGCAGAGTCGCGAGAACGGCGACGGAGGGTGCAGTAAACGACCTCATGTTGAGGGAGACGAACCACTGGTTGTCTTCCACAGTCCAGAATGTCGCACTTGTCGCCATGCCTCATACTTGAGGTTTTCCGCTTTTGATTGGGTGAGTTCGATTCTTGAAGTCATGTATAAGTTCGGTCCCTTGGTTGAAAGCTTTCTTCTTGGGATCGTAACAGGCTCTGTGAACCAATCGGATGCACACCAACGTGCTTCAATATCTTCTTTTCATCATGGCCGCGCACATCTCTGTCGACGGGCTCCCTCGGACTCTGAATAATTTGGACGCTTGTTCGTCCCGTCTCCACTCTCTGCAAGTTGCTTTTCTATGCTCACGACCACGACCATCATCGTCGCCATCGACGCCATGTCCACCGTGGTACTCACGTCCACGTCCGGTCGTAACCACAGCTTAAGGTATCGGATGGTCCAACAAGGTTCGACATTACACTCGATGACGTCCCACCAACTGCGGCTCAACTCGCTGTATTCATACCAGGTGAGATCGGATCGCAGGTTGGGGCGCTATCAGGTGCATCTTCAAGCGGAAGCAAACATCCTCGGAGACGGTCGTCAGGTTCTCAATGCTGAGACTACACACACTTGGTGAGGGTTACTTCGTTTCGGGATAGCGTTTTACCAGAGTTGTGTCGTTTTGAATTTGGGATTTTGACTCACACAGTGGCAAATGTGGGGACAGTTCGAATGGAATCGGTTGCTCAGAGTAAGCGTCTCCCCTCCCAGGCGGCACTGGGAAGTCGGAGGAGTTTATTCATGTGGACTTGGCAGGACATAGCGCATACATGCGCATGTTCGATCTTGTTTGACAATATTTGATATTGACATTGACACGGCTACTCGAAACCAAAGAAAACGTTTTGGAACCTTCGCCCTTTTCACACGTACAGCGAGCGCAAACATGCCCACCCCCCATGTCAACCTCCGTACTGTGCAGGACGTTCCTGTGTTATAAGCACGCCACACGACAGATGGTCACCAGGGGCATGCCAGTGGGGAAGGATAATCGATCTTCGATGCTTCTTCTGTTTTCGCTCAGCAAGGTGCGTCAGCAAGCTGATCATGTCAAACGGTAGATGTCCCGGACGTCGTCTGAATACGTTGCATACACGGCGAGCAAGTTCGAGGTTTGGCCCAGTAGGCGGGTGAGTCCGGGTCACCATGGCACGGGCCGCGTTCAGTGATGATGATATCATGATTCATGATTCATGATACAACTGTCCAAGCCTGGCCTAGAACGGCATTACTGTCTCCCTTTTTCTCGCGCACGGGCGGCAGCGATCGAATATGGGCGGTGTGGCACTACGATGAATTGTTATGCTTTGGTACGCTTGGCACGGTTGTATTCATGATCAGTGATGGTGATATCATGATCCCACTGACCGGGTATTCTCCCTCTCTTTTTCGCACCCGGGCGGCAACGATCGAATATTGGCTGTGTAGTATCTTGGTGAATCGTTAGCCCCCATGCGTATGTACACATTTTACTCCAGGAACGTTCCCAGAACGTCGCCGACGAACGCTACAGCCCATCGCCAACTAGTAACCGGTCCATCGCACCGTTTTTTCTTTTCTTCTATCTTCTTCCGCGGCTGCCGTGGTGGCGAACCTCCAGGACCTGGACCGGACACCGTTATCGGTATTCGCGCCTGAGATATGTGCATATACAGTTCGAGAGCTTCGAGAAACGACTCGCAGAGAACAGCACTACAGGGACCGTCTTCTGAGGGAAAGGCCGAATGTGCATGTGATCGATTGATCACTGCCGAGTTGGCCCAAGTTTTTCCCACCACAGAACACCCTCGCTAACGCGTCACAGTTCACCCGAAAACAAAAAGGTGATATTGTCAAAGGGGTATGATGGCAAGGCAGAAATGATTTGGATACCGCAGGTGTCGTGCCGTTTCTACTAAGTCTAACAGTTACGTCGTGGGCGTGCCTCGTCTCTCCATCTTAAGGTGATGCTCTCATTGATTCATCATCACTGTAACTTATACTGACAAGTGACGCTCGACGCGCTTACACCTCATGGGACAAACTACAAGTCGTCCGATTGCGCCATCTGCCGCATCTGGGGTGCACATATCCACATATGTATAATTTAATACCAGTTTGCCTCGTTCCGCTCTAACCGAACTGGGATACTTCATTCTCCCACCAATGTGGCATAGCTCAGGGTTGAGGTGCTGAAACGCCGACTGCGGGCTTGGTCTTATCGTAAACCGTCCCATTTGTGTTTTATGTAAGTACAGACTAGATTAGAGTTGGGTTAGAGTGTCGTCGCACTTGCAGAAGGCTTGGAATCTTTGGATGAATTGTCTGCAACCAGACAACCAGACAGATCGTGCCTTCGGGAACCTCCGAAGGTAAAGAGGCTCTTCTGCTCCTTCAGCAAAACGTCCGGTCACGAGACTACCGGGTTCTAGGTGTTCGCACGTACTTTTTCCGAATACTTCGTAGAGCGGCCTGGACTGGTTCGAGGGGTCAGAGTGAAACAATAGGCGGATGGTGTGACTTACAGTACTTATATTAGGTGGAAGGCACAACGTGTCGTCGAACGCTCTGGAACGTGCCCTCGTGAAGCAGGGCAGATTGAAGGGCCGTTCAGAGTCCACCTCTGACAGGCTGGCGACTCAGTGACTTCCGAGGTGTCGCGCGGAACTCGGCCGGTACCACCGAGGATCTCTCCAGGGACGCACACGTCTTGATAGTACTGTACCTCTCTTGATAATCACATCACATCCCGGTCTTATACTTACCTCATACCCCACACCAAGAGTTCCTTGAGTATCGCCGCGGCGATCGTGACAGGCACTGCACAAGGCCTGCATCAGTCGCGCCGTCGCCGCATCAGCGATTTCGATATCCAGACCAACAAGGCCAACACCGAGGTTGTCGGTGCGGAGATTGCAGCCAAAGGACGACGAACGACGCAGATCGTGGCGGGCGTGTCTGGCAAGGCGCAAGCCAGGGAGATGATCGACCATGTCGTTCGAGAGCTGGGTGGATTGGACGTGGTCCGTATCTTGTCCTGTTGATGGGGGTTGATGAGCCCTGGAGGCTTGACGAGCGCATGCCTACCTTGCTCTGGCAAGGTGCCATGATAGATGATCGCAAATGCAGGGATCCCTACAATGTTGGGAGGTATGTGGGTCAAACTCAGGGCGTTTTGACCCGTGTATGACTGACGGTGCGCGATGATGATGCGGCGCACAGCTGACTTGGACAATTCGGACGCCAACTTTGCGATCAGTGCCAAGGGAATGTTTCTCTGCTTCAAATGCGCCGCCAATCGCATCGTCGGTGCCTCCTCCCTCTTCGGAAAGATTGGTGCGCATCGCGCGCCATCGGCCTGAGAGGAGATTGATCGACTCGGGAACATGGCACATCGTGGGGGCTGTTCAACCGGATCGCGTGCTCTTCGGCCAAGCTTGCGGTGGGCGGACTCGTCCATTGAATGCGCAGCAAGTCGCGAAAAAGGCACTGCCCCGTTCCTTTATTTGCAACTTACGTGTTATGTTCCATTTGGAACACGATGGATGAGATGAGTCCTATTGTACCCGCTGGTCCGCATCGTCGCCGCCTTTCAATAGCCCTCGAGTTGGGACGTCATGAAACCACGGTGATTTCATATGCGCCCGGAGCTATAGCGACGGCCATGTATAAGTGGGTTCAATATAAACGACCTCGATGGGATTGGCTGATAGGGCGAGTAGTGGAGAGCATAGGTCAGCGGATGAGCAACGCGGGAGAGTGAGATATTCTGGGGCGATTTCTACAAGATTGTACATCTTTGTGCGTGTTTGGGAGGTCCGGTGTAGTCGTAGGAACTGGCGGTGGCGCGGTGAGTCAAGGTGACGGATAGGTGTGCAGTGAGTTAGCCAGAGGACGTGGTAAGCCTGGTGTCGTATGACCTCGTCTCCAAGGAGGCGCACTGAATCACGGGTATCGTACTGTTGCAGGCCAGAGCGTAGACACAGCCCGTTGCCTGATGGCACGTGATCATTTAGGTGTGATAGTTCTCGGTCGATGGAGGCGTCTCGTTGTCGTAACTGGGTTTCCACTGATCGTTGGAGTGATTACGAAGAATGAATGTGCGATGTGCAAGGGCACTTCCAAATGGTGATGATGAATGGCGGGCCGACGAGATGAGTCCGCGATGGATCGCGAAGAGGGATATCTAAGCTATTGGGCAAAGTTAATGCGGGGTAGAGTGGAGATCTGCTTATGGGACTCCTATCTGTCATTCGAAACGCGTTCGACGGGACCAAAAAAGAGGTTGATCGTAGCAGTAGATCAGATTGTCGTCAAGTCAATCGCGTCAGAAATTGGGTGAACAAGAAGCATAACGCCACTGTGCAATGGACTGATTGGCGCATAATAATAAGAGAACATTGCAAGGGCGACTCGGAGGTGCAAGCGCTCGATGCCGAGCCAAAGAGGGGTGCGCCGGCGTTGGAACAGATCTTTGCGGACATGATATTAGTGCAGCGCCGGAATCTCGGGTCGTTTGGATCTGAATGCGCAGAAACGGAAAGATGTTCCCTGGTTGGACTAGCGTCAGTGGCGACTGATGGAGCGGGAATAAGCCGAACTATTCCGGGGCAAGCGGTGGGAATAAGATGGTGTTCGTTCGCGTATGTAGACGAAGGTTTAAATTGGCGAACATGTGCATATGGCGCGTCACGAGTACGGAACGGTGGGTGCGACAACGGCGTGTTCTTTCTGGGCGGAAATGAAGAGACTTGCCCTGCTTTGAAAAACATCTGACTCGACCCATGACGGGTGGAATATACCTGCTGGGTCAGTTTCAGAGAGTAGAGATGGATACGTGATGACTACACGTTGCCACGGAATGTTTCGAGGAACAAGGGGAAGGTTTGACGTGCCGTGAGTATACCGTAAATGGCAGGTAATTGAAGATCGCCGGGTAGATTGTGTGCAGGGACAGGCGTCGGAATGGACTCATTATCCTCGCTCTCATCGCCAACGGGGACCTCGCAAACGAACAACAGGAATGTTCGGGCCATGCTTTTAATTACCCTCTTCCCTCGCCTTCCCCCCTTTCCCTCCCCCACCACTTCCCCGCTCCCCACGTAGCTCGCAATGGCCGGTTTCTTGCGCAAGAAAGCTACGCTCTCTAGGAAGGTCACCGTCCGCGATACAAACCAGCCCCCTTCCAATTTCACCTCCCCGGTTGAAAGGCTCTCCTCCGATGCACCCCCGTCCCTTCCCCCGCTCCTCCTCTCCTCCTCTTTCGCAGGTTCCGGCCCGGACCCGCCTGCACTCCCGCCCGCCGCGTCCCCACCCGTCCTCGCCCTCCCCGCCGCAGCACCCGAATCCCTCCTCGACGATGCCTGGGACCCGTGGAAAGCATATGCCGACGCCCCTGGTGCACCTCGCTTAGATAGCCAGCCCGCCCGGAACGTCACCCAGCCCGTTCAGAATATGCCTCCGTCCGCGCGTCCAGCACCTCAGTCTACTCGATTATCGGGTCCGTTCGTTCGAACACACCATACTATGCGAGCTCACTTCCATATTCTCGTCTAGCTAGCAACGCTTCTGTAGATGTACCGAACATCTGTAACACTGCTGTCTCTCGTCCGGGCACGGTTGCTACGGTACAAAGTCCGCGAAAGATTTCAACTCGGCAGGTCCAAACTCGCCCGCAAGTTGCCCATCCGAAAAGTGAACCACTTGGCAACGAATCTCACACAAGACCCACCACCCGCCCCTCCAGTCCTCCCGCCGTGGTTCGCGGACAAGTGACCCCTGCGTCCACCTTCGACTTCGAAGAATCCTTATCTGCCGCCAACGTGACCTCAGTCGTCAATCAATTTCGTTCATATCCCCCACCCATACGGCATCACACTTCTCCCGCACCACCTTCGCAAGAGTCGCAAATGGTCAGTCAACCTCCTCACTTGTCCAACCCCCACCGCCATTACACTTCGCCACAGAAGCCCGGATCGAGTTCCAGCTTTTCTTCTGGTAGTCACCACACCGATGCCACCCGGAGAACCAACGGATCGTATGGCGGCTCTACGTCAGCAAGCTCAGTGTCCCCTGTCGCTGAGGTGAGACCTCCCCTCCTTTTGCTGATGGATTTGGTAGCTTTTCATCAAACATATGGGCAACCCATCTCCGGGTTCCTTACGCCCGGCGTCGGTAGTGCGAACAGTGGGGCTCGGTGATTATCCTGCCGGCGCTCTATGCACTCCCGATAGTCGATAGTGGCGTCCTTGTTGCTCGGCTTTCGCACACAGGCAACGATCCCGTTGATTACCCGCTTTCGTTTGTCTCTGTTTGCTGCGACTCGCACTGACCTTTTGTTTGTATTAGGTAATTGACGTCAGAATAGTCCCAGGCGGGCGCTTAGATCCCGTCGGCTCAAGCAATTCACATCCTGTCCGTAATGGATCTGGAATGTTTACATGATATTTTCAAAACTAACGCGTTATAAAACCAACAGGTTTGCAATGGCTCTTGCCGCTCATCCATCGGCTACAACCTGTCACAAGTCCCTTCGCTCACTTCACGTCCATCCACGTCCCCCAACGCGACCACTCGCGTTCATCGTTCTGTCCCGCCCACCAGCTTTTCTGAGCGCGTTCGAACTCTTGCGCGACAGACCTCTCAGTCTAGCTTGTCATCCTCCACAGTGCACGCAGAGCCCCACACACAACCTCCAATGTTGTTCGACATGCTCCGCTCAGGAAACGCAGATTTGGCGAGTCCATTGCGCAAAGGACCACTGATCTTTTCTGCCACCTCGGCTGCGCCGCAACCCTCTGGTTCAGTTAGCAAGACCTCCCCGATCAACGGAAACATGAATGTACGGAATCCTTATCCTTCTCCTCCCGTCGAATACGCATCTCTTGAGCCATCTCCTCCCTCGCGCCGCAACGGCTCCATCTCATCCGTATTCCGCGGCGCTCCTCAGATCGACCTGGGTCCAGTTGGCAGTCCAACCTTGTATCCAACCGAGCTCCCGTCTCTGGCCCACAAGTCAAGCATGAGTAGTTTGATGCGTGTGGTGGTAGAGCGCGCACCCTCTGCCGGCAGCAGGGGCGATGAACACGCTCGACCTCGCGTCCTGACCAAGGCACGGCCTAGTACCCCTCAGAAGACAGGCACAACTTCTTGTTACAAGGTCCTTCCTGCGCCGGGTGATCCTTTACTCCTAGATGATGACCCCTTTGCGAGAGTTGGAGGCGTGAAAATGTTGAAGCCGAGGTCATGCTCTTGTGCGAGTGGGGGAGATATTTCTTCAAGTGAAGATGGACACGTCAAGATGCTAGGTACCCCTCCTCCTCCGATTCCAAGGGCACCATTGACACCTGTATCTCCAGACGACGTTTCCATGGCCGTCCCAGAAAAGTCGCCACCGACACCAGTTTCTCCGGACAATTACAAGGTTGCACGTCAGCAGCGCCGTGGTCAATGGTTGGAAAAAGCCCCGCCGCCAGCTGTCGCAGAGGTAGTCGCAAAGCAACTATCTGTCGAGGAGGGCGAACAGGTGGAGGAGCAACCTCGTCAACCAACACCTCCTCCGACGTATTTTCCGATCCTGGCAATGTTGTCTGACGCGAATCTTCTCCCACTGCTGCTGTCGTACTTGTCCTATTCCGAATGGCTTGCACTCTACAGCGCGAACAAGCAAGTACAAGCATTGTTCCAGAGCAGAATTCTTCGCGAATTTGTCCTGGTACGCTATCTGAGTACGGTTGGGTATTCGAAATGGAACTATGAATGGGCAGAGCCGGTTCCGTTATCGTTGAAGGTAAGTTCAACACCTCTGCGTCCCTACATTTACTAATATGGCCTGTAGGATCTCCACAACTATCTACGAGGCGTAGCGATGCCAACACATCAGTATGGCCGGCTTTCCGCAGCATACTTGCAACCTCAAATGGCGAGCCGGGATGCTCCGACGACCTCTGATGCACCAGATATACTTGCCCTGGCACTCACCACGCGGGCTTACACCCGAGTGGTTCTCCGGCTCCGTGCTGAGGCCGAATCCGAGGCCAGGTACCTCAAGACAGTGTGGATGGCTAAATCGGTCCAGAATACGAATGCATCGCGTCCAGGCACTCGTCAACAGAGTGTATCAAGCAGGGCACCGTCCCCAACATCTTCCTATTCTCACTCGCGTAATCATTCCCATGGGAAGAACGACCGAAGCTCAAGTACCTTATCACCAGGGGCTTCCAAATTTAAATCACCCCTCTATCGGCTCGGGCGTGCACCAGTTTTGCGGGTCTTTGTGCCTTCTCCCGAGGGGGACTGGTTGTCCGATGCGAGTGTCGTGGAATGCGAAGCCGAATTAAAACGTTCCGGTGTTCTCAAGCTTCTCCGGGTGGGCGATATCGTATGGGACGTTGCTGTCGGGGACGAAGGAAACCTCGGTCGACTGGTATGGGACGGGAGCTATCTCGTGGTACGTTTCTCCTCGGATTCATTTTGAAAAGCGGCCTCCGACCCTCCGGCTTTTACAGGATCTAGATTATAGATACTCACGCGTGGGTGAACTGTCGCCATACTTCCACAGCTTGGCCTTTTCTCCTTCATACTTCCATCGGGTCATTCGTATTGGTGGTTCGGCGACGCACAATCCCCATTGCAATCCTATCGTCTACATTGACGTAAGACCATGGGGGCGCGAGATTGCGAGCAACCTGCAATTGTTGCAAGACCGAGCTCGAACGGAAACGTGCGTGTTGTGCCAACTCTCGTTGGATCCATACTCACGCATCGTGCATTACCCACAGTCCGCACGGCGCGCTGCACGACGTCGTTCGTTGGGTACACCGCACCACGTTTACTATCCGGCCCCCTGCCCCATCCAAAGGACAGGCCAACGCTCGTACGCGCGCTGTCCGCGTTCCCATCCCCAACGTCGACGGATTCTTCATTGATCCCGGCTGGTACGGTACTGTGGTCCTCGAGTCGGAAGGGACGAGTGAAGGTCTCGTAGATCTTCAAGCACGCTGCGGGCCTGGCGTGTTCCCGCCTAGAGCGGAGAGCCTTGCCACCAAGATTCGTAACGAAAAGGAAAAGGAGAACAGACGTGTGTGGCGGATCTTGCGTGAAAAGAGGTTCGTGTTCGCGTTTGAGGTGCATGCGATGCGGTACTGATGGAGGTCTGACTAGCCGTCCCGGTGAAATATGGCTCCGAGCTGTGCAAGTCAAGGAACGAATGATGTGAACAGTGAACGACGAATTGGTATCTCGCTGTGGTCGGCCGTGACATCCTCGCCCATGGACTCGGGGAGGATCAAGCGTGCTGTTGATGATTTGGAACTTGGGACTCCACCCTTAATTTCTCTCACGATTAATGTTGCGACGTATGTTACTTGGCTTTTTTTTCTTTTTATCCTTATGGTACTCTAGAAAAGAAAGGGTGTAGTTTACTTCTCACTTGTATTCCTTTCGTTTACCGCCTCCATTCCTTAGTTTAGGTAGCTAGATCACAATTACCCCCATACGGTCGAATTATTCCCAATGTCATGGTTGACTTTCTATGCACGTGACTCGTCGCGTCGCGGGTTCCCCTGGATTTTACTTGAATCACTCCATTACCAACCCTTATCCGCGACAACATTTCATCATAGAATTCGTCTCGCCCACTGTCCATTTCGCTTTTATTCTACAGCGGGCCTGTATCATCTCTCCTTTGGATCTCTGGACCTTTTCCATTCCGTAAAAGAAAGAAACCAACGCGATCTGAATCAAAAGAACGACCACGCCATGTTCCACACGTACATCCTCCTCGTCGGAGCCTGCCTCCCGCTCGTCTCCGCCTCGATCTACCCGACACAACCGATCCAAGCGACCGTCTGGTCGGCGGATCAACCGGCGCTCGTCAGCTGGGTCGAGGATTGGAAGTACCCGGTACTGAGCGAGATGGGTCCGGTCGACATCTCGTTGTGGTGCAACACGGACGTAAGCTTTCCATCGTCCGTGTGTGTGCACGATGAAGCTGACGATGGGTGATGCTGATTGGTCACGATGATGGCGAATCATGACACACTGATAGACGTTCCTCGTCCAACTCGCTTCGGGCGTGGATCCCAAGACGAAGACGCGTCAGGTGACGGTGCCAGGGTGGGCGTTGAAGCAGGGGTACACGTAGTAGGTGTCTTTTCTTTGGGTCTCTTTGTTCGCGTTTCGGGTTTGGGTGGGTGCTTCTTTGGCGGGTGCTTGTCTCCTCGGTGCCCAAGTCGGTGCCTACGTTGTTGTGATCACGATTCATAGGCCGACGTGCCTATCTCACCCTTTCACATTTTGCCTTTGCCTTGGCTATTGGCCTTCGGATTGATCTCCGAGTTCATCGTGGGTGTCGTGGTGGAACCTCCTCGGAGCAATCGAGATCTAGACGAGTGAGGGACAAGCGTGACCGTGACCGAGGAACGCGAAGCAGGCGGGATGGCGGTGTCGTGCATCGCACCACCCAAACCGAGATCACATCTCAATGAAATGGGAGATCCGACCGAGTCTTATGTCGAATATGGTGCTGACGATATGCTGCCTTGTGCTGCTCGCTCTCTTTCGCTATCTTGGCTGTGTTGCGTGCAGCACGCTCAGATTTACGACGAGCAAGCCGATCGATACGGTGGTTTATTCGGCTGACTTTGCGATTATACCTGCGAATACGACGACGGGATCGGTCACGGGTACAGGTACGGGTGCGGAGAGCGGCGCTGTGGCGCTGGCGACGCAGAGTGGGACCGGAACCGGAACTGAGACTGCGGGTGGATCTGGATCTGGGTTTCAGACGGTGCCTACGACCACGGGATCTTGGTCGTCCACTTGGACCACGACCACGACGAGCGCGAGCGGGCTACTCGGATCGACGACGTCTTCGGGGGTCCCGGCGCCGTCGGGGACGACCTCGGGGGGTGGGGTACCGGAACAGGGGCGCGCGGCGAGCGCGGGGCGGAGGGGTGTGGATGTGGAGAAGCTCAAGTTTCGGTTCGTGTTTGTGATTTGGCCAGTGTTGATGGGAATTACGATGGCGTTGTGAGAGTCGGCATGGACAAGGATTGATTTGTAGCGTCTGGAAGTTTGTAGCCCGTAGTGGAATTGGATCGAGCATAGCGTGACTGGCTGTCGTGTCACGTGATTCATGTCACACTTATTACCGTTTCCGCCCGGTTTTCACTTGTCATCCAACATCATGCTGCAGAGAGCAACACAAAGAGTACGTCTTGTACGGAACTCATGTCCATTTCTGACATTCTTGTAGCACGTCGCACGGCGTTTGCGGAATGCCACCACCCACCTCGGAACATGGCGTGGACTCGCAACCCCTTCCGGGCCATATGACGCTGTAGTTATTGGTGGAGGTAAGCCAAATACCCAAAACGTATGGCGTGTCTTGACACCGCTGCAGGCCCTGGTGGGTATGTTGCAGCCATCAAGGCGGCGCAACTCGGTTTGAAGGTATCCGGATCATCCGCGTCGCTCGTACACGCTTACTAACGAATTCCAGACTGCTTGTATCGAGAAGCGTGGTTCGCTTGGTGGAACGTGTTTGAACGTCGGATGCATACCATCAAAAGCCATGCTCAACAACTCGCATATTTACCACCAAACAAAGCATGACCTTGAAAAGCGCGGTATCGACGGTATGCGATGTTTGCATTCATCATGTTATGAACTATTCACTCAACCGACTACAGTCTCCGGGGTGTCACTCAACTTGCCACAGATGTTGAAGGCCAAGGATCAATCGGTCGTCGGGCTTACAAAGGGTATCGAGATGCTCTTCAAGCAAAACAAGGTGGACTACATAAAGGGCACCGGTTCATTCATTTCCCCAACACGCATCGCTGTACAACTCCTCGAGGGTGGCGAGACGGAAATCGAGGCCAAGAATATCATCATCGCTACCGGCTCAGAGGTCACGCCATTCCCCGGTGGCGCCATTCAAATAGACGAGAAACAAATCGTTAGCTCGACAGGCGCGCTGGAGCTCCAAGAAGTACCGGGTAAGATGGTGGTCATCGGTGGAGGTATCATTGGTTTGGAGATGGGTAGCGTTTGGAGTCGACTTGGCGCTGAGGTCACTGTTGTTGAGTTCCTTGGTGGCATCGGCGGTGCTGGCATTGATGACGAGGTCGCGTGAGTGTAGCGCGTATGCGTGGTCCGCATTCCTCTGATGGTTTTTTTGTAGCAAACAATTCCAAAAGATATTATCGAAGCAGGGCGTCAAATTCAAGCTGAACACCAAGGTCTTGTCCGCTGACAAGGTTGACGGGAAAGTCATTGTCAAGACGCAATCTGCCAAGGGCGACAAGGAAGAGACCGTGAGTCAAGGATCGATATCTTGGGTGTTAAGAGATTAACCTTGTCCATCGTAGCTCGACGCCGACGTCGTTTTGGTTTCGGTCGGTCGTCGTCCATATACGGACGGTCTTAACCTTGAGGCTATTGGTGTCGAGAAAGACAACAAGGGTCGCATTATCATTGATGACCAATTCAGCACCTCGGTCAAGAACATCAAGTGTATCGGTGACGTGACCTTTGGACCCATGCTCGCACACAAGGCTGAGGAGGAGGGTATCGCTGCTGTTGAATACCTCAAGTCTGGACACGGCCACGTCAACTATAACGGCATTCCTTCTGTTGTCTACACCCATCCCGAGGTTGCCTGGGTAGGACAAACCGAGCAAGACCTCAAGGCCGCCGGTGTTCAATACAATATTGGAAAATTCCCCTTCGCTGCCAACTCCCGAGCCAAGACGAACCTTGACAGCGAGGGCTTTGTCAAGTTCCTTTCTGAGAAAGAGACCGACAGAATCCTTGGTGTACACATTATTGGTCAGTTTTCCTTGTCATTTTTTTCACGAAGAAGGGTATTCAATCAGAGTAAAGGCCCCAACGCTGGCGAGATGATCTCGGAAGCCGTTCTTGCTTTGGAGTACGGTGCAAGCTCGGAAGATATCGCACGTACGACTCACGCTCACGTATGTTTCTGTTTCGTTGGTTGCATGCGATGCGCTGATGTTTTCTATTCTCTAGCCCACACTTAGCGAGGCATTCAAGGAGGCTGCCATGTCGGCATATGGAAAGCCCATTCACTTTTAGATGAGGTTATATTTTACCATTAATGTTGTTTTCCTTGACATGCAATGAACTGGAACACATTCACGACGCAGTAGTACGGGACGAATGATTTGGATTTCTTGACGTTGGAATCCGAAATGTACATGGCTGGCTCGGATGCGCGGTGACGAGTCCCCGGTATAAGTAGGTGTCGCATCTCATCGTACAACGATCGATGCATCCGAGATTCGGCTCTGTACGATGCACGACTTGCAACTTGAACTTGCAAGAGTGGACTGCTTGAGCACGTGCACTTTGTCTCCCGCCGCATCCGAGTCGGCTACTCGATGTGATGGGCATCACCCACCGTCCACCTCAGATTCTGCAAACCGATGCTCCTCCATTGCATTTCCCGGGGGCTAGTACGAGTAGCGTCGACGAACCCACCAAATACGACGAAGAGACGAAAAGGGGAGTCGAAGGCGTGCCGAGAGGAAGACGAAAGAAAAGAAAAGACAACGCAAGGGAAAATGAAATGAAGGCGCTATAGTGTAGCGCTGGTGATCATGAATAGCTGGACAAGGTTCCACTGTATGTCCCTTGCTACACACTTCAAGAGCTCAGTTTCCCGGTCTAAGCCACAATGACCAGCACCGGAGAAAAACGATCACGACCTAAATCGGAGACGTCTCAGGGTAGCCTGACTGCCAGTGAGGGCTGCGAGACCACCAGAAATAAACCACCGCGACTTGAATCAAGCACTTCGCCGTCTTGTGCCCCGACTGTACGTTTTGTGGCCTAGATGCTACGTTGCCGACTGACCCACCTGGCAGGACAGCATACAAAGTTTCGGCGTTTCTGACCCTTGCCCCGAGCAGAATCAAGGGGGGGAGGAAACCTCTGGACCCAAGGACCAGCCACAGCATGTGCCCCCTTCTGTAACGCACACAGACTTGAAGGAAGAATCGGTTGTTACGAGTATGAAACTCTTTTCTCTTCACAGTTTGCAAAGATCGCTAATGACAATGTAGGTATCCGAGCGACAGATGTGGCTAAGTGGAGGGATGAAGTCCAGGTAGCACGGGCTGAGGCGTTGCTGCATGAGGCGATGGAGCTCGGCTCTACGGAGAGTCATGAAAAGCAAGCTCCGACTTTCGTGCTCCAAGTGCATGGGGTGGGCCCTGTTAAGGCGGATGGCCAATCATCGGTGGAGCACGAGTCAACTTCAGACGAGGATCCATTGATTTTCAGTGTCCAGCTGTTGGACCGTTTCGAAAGGTTCGGTGATGTACCTGACCTGCAAGGCGCAATCACACTTTTGGAGGGGTTCGTCAAGTCCACTTCAGTTCGGGATGACCGGTACCGCGATGGACTAGCGAATCTCGGTGTGGCATTATCGTATCGATTCAAGCACCTCGGGGAATTGAGTGACCTCGAGGACGCAATCTCGAGGCACTGGAATGCTGTCGATCTCATCCCTCAAGGTGACCCACACAAGCCCAACAGTCTTGCCAACCTCGGCAACTCTCTGATGACTCGTTTCCAGCGCCTCGGGGATCTGGGTGACCTCGAGGACGCAATTTCAAGGCACAGGGATGCTGTTGACCTCACCCCTCACGGTCACCCCGACGGGCCTGCTCGCCTTAGCAACCTCGGTAGTTCCTTCAGGGCTCGTTTCAAGCGCCTCGGCGAGCTGAGCGACCTCGAGGTCGCAATTTCGAGGCACAGTGATGCTGTTACCCTCACCCCTTATGGTCACCCCCACAAGCCTGCCTTTCTCAACAACCTGGGTAACTCCTTCATCAGTCGTTTCGAGCGCCTCGGGGAGCTGCGTGACCTCGAGGACGCAATATCGAAGTACAGGAATGCTGTTTATCTCACCACTCGTGGTCACCCTCACGGGCCTGGCCATCTTAGCAACCTTGGCAACTCCTTGATCACTCGTTTCGAGCGCCTCGGGGAGCTGAGTGACCTCGACGATGCAATTTCGAGGCATAAGGATGCTGTTATCCTCACCCCTCATGGTCACCCTGACAAGCCTGGTCATCTTAACAACCTCGGCGACTCTTTACTCACTCGTTTCGAGCGCTTCGGGGAGCTCAGTGACCTCGAGTCCGCAGTTTCGACGCTCAGGGACGCTGTTCACCTCATCCCCCACGGCCATCCTGACAGGCCTGGCCGTCTTAACAACCTCGGCAACTCCCTCAAAGCTCGTTTCCAGCTCCTCGGGGAGCTGAGTGACCTCGAGGACGCAATCTCGAGGCACAGTGATGGTGTTGACCTCACTCCTTATGGTCACCCAGATAGGCTTGGATATCTTAACAACCTCGGGAACTCCCTCTTCGCTCGTTTCGAGCGCCTTGGGGAGCTGAGCGACCTCGAGGACGCACTTTCGAAGCTCAGGAATGTTGTTGACCTCAGCCCTCATGATCACCCTGACAGGGCCGGCAGTCTTAACAACCTCGCCAACTCCTTCAAAGCTCGTTTCGAATGCCTCGGGGAGCTCAGTGATATCGAGGACGCAATTTCGAGACAGAGGGAGGCTGTTGACCTCACCCCTCGTGGTCACCCTAGCAGGCCGGCCCGTCTTGGCGACCTCGGGACCTCCTTCTTCACTCGTTTTGAGCGCCTCGGGGAGCGTAGTGACCTCGAGGACGCAATTTTGAGGCACAGAGATGCCATTGACCTCACACCTCGTGGTCACCCCGACAAACCTGCTCGTCTTAACAACTTAGGCATCTCCTTCATTACTCGCTTCAAACACCTCGGGGAGTTGAGTGATCTGGAAGATGCGATTTCGACGCTCAGGGATGCTGTTGACCTCACTCCTCAAGGTCACCCTCACAAGCCCAGCCGTCTTAACAACCTCGGCAACTCATTTAAAGCTCGTTCCGATCGCGACGGGGAGCTGAGTGATCTCGAGGACGCAATTTTGAGGCACAGTGATGCTGTTAACCTCACCCCTCATGGTCACCCCCACAAGCCTACCCTTCTGAACAATCTCGGCAACTCCTTTAAAGCTCGTTTCGAACGCCTCGGGGAGCTCAGTGACCTCGAGGTCGCAATTTCGAGGTACAGGGATGCTGTTGACCTCACCCCTCGTGGCCACCCTCACAAGTATGACCATCTTAACAACCTCGGCAGGTCCTTCGTCATTCGTTTCGAGCACCTTGGGCAGCTGAATGATCTCGAGGTCGCAATTTCGATGCTCACGGACGCTGTTCACCTCGCCCCTCACGGCCACCCTCACAAACCTACCCTTCTGAATAACCTCGCTGACTCATTCGTCACTCGTTTCGAGCACCTCGGGGAGCCGAGTAACCTCGAGCAAGCAATTTCCCTGTATTTCCATGCTGCTTCCGCCCCTATCGGCCCCATTACAGTTCGCTTTCGTGCATCACAAAATTGGATATCATGTGCTCGGCGTGTGCACCACCATTCTCTCCTCCATGCATATTCTATTGCAATTGGGCTCCTTCCTGAGCTCGCATGGATTGGCCTCTCTCTCACACACCGTTACTATGAACTCACGCGAGGTGCCGATGTAGTGCGGGATGCTGCAGCCGCAGCTTTGGACTCGGGACTCCCAGAAACTGCCGTGGAGTGGCTTGAGCAAGGACGCTCGATTGTTTGGGGGGAACTCTTTCAGCTTCGCAGCTCCTATGATGAATTGTCGTCTGCTCATCCAGATCACGCCCGTAGACTTCGGGCATTGTCTGCGGCATTAGAGGATGCCGGTGCTACTCGCGAAAAATCCTTGTCCGCACCATTGGAACAGGGTCGAGAGTCCTTGCAACAAGAGGCGGACAGACACCGAACGCTCGCGATCGAACGAGATACCCTGCTCCAGGAGATTCGACGCTTTCCCGGTTTCGAACGATTCCTTCTCCGCAGAGAGTTCTCTCAGCTCCAAGCTTCAGCACACTTCGGGCCGATGGTCATACTCAACGCTGCAGAAAGCCGCTGCGATGCGTTAGTTGTTCTTGCTGACGTGGATCACGTAATTCATGTCCCGCTTCCCAATTTCACTTTCAAGAGATCCACGGTTCTTCAGAATATGCTGGAGAAATTGCTCGGTTCTGCTCGTTTCGTTCACTGTGACGACAGGGAGGGTAAAAGTGCAATACGGAGCGGCGTTAGCTGGGAGTCCCTCTTATCCACCTTGTGGAACGGTGTCGTCAAACCAGTCCTGGATGTCTTGGCTTTCTCAGTACGTCATGTCATGTCACTTGAATCCCTAGCTGATTCGTTCATCTGTCTCAGACTCCTGGAGACCTACTACGCATATTTTGGTGTCCAACTGGCCCTTTCGTGTTTCTTCCTATCCATGCGGCTGGCTTCTATGACACACACCATTCGGAACCTGGGCACAGAGTATCGGACTTTGTCATCTCGTCATACCTCCCTACTCTCAGCATTCTTGCACTGTCACCTAAACCCGATGTGACACCTAACCGCGATCTCCGCCTCCTTGCTGTTCGTCAGCCGCCCACAGATGGCTTATCCCGACTTCCAGGCGTGGACACCGAGTTGGAACACATCAGGGCGGTAATCCGTAGTTCTCCTTTCGCACGAACCATTCTCTTGGAGTCATCTGTCGGAATGGTCGAGGAAGTGCTTGAGCTCATGAAGGAGGCGGACTGGGTCCATTTTGCATGCCACGGAATCCAAGATGCCGAGGGCCCAACTGAGAGTGGCCTTTGTCTCGCGGATCGACGCCGCTTGAAAATATCTGACATTATTGCGCTGTCACGTCCACGTGGTGGGCTCGCCTTTCTTTCCGCATGTCAGACAGCGATGGGTGAGGAGCGTCTCGCCGACGAGGCCATCCATATCGCAGCAGGAATGTTGTTTGCGGGTTTTGAGGGAGTCGTTGGTACGATGTGGTCGATCAGCGATAAGCTTGCGCCTGGTGTAGCAAGGGACGTATACGAGCAACTGTTTCGGAACGGCACAAGGCCGGATCATCGGGAGGCTGCACGAGCGCTGCACGGGGCTATTGGGCGACTTCGAGACAGTGGCAAAGCGTCTTTCTACTCGTGGCTTCCGTTCATCCATGTGGGTCTTTGAATATTCTGGTAGTGTCTATATGTCTTCTCAGGAGCTGTCATGGTATTGTATACCTCGTCATGTTACAATGTATATTATGATCTCGGCGATAGCACATCGACTTGTTCAATCCCATCAGCGCCCACTGGTCTTTTTTGGACGAGCCGCGAGTCCTCGCGTGGGAAAACGACCGCACAAGGGGAGGATACGAAAGACGAGGTCGATGGTTTCGTATTTGCCGGAACCAGAACGCGACAAGACGACGCTATATACAAAAGGAGGAGAAAAGTAAACATGGTTAATTAATCTACTGAGCATTGCAAGTTCACAGATTCGGAGGCCATGGGGTGAAGTATTTAGGCGCGCCGAACCTCCGGTAACGTCATTTCGTTGACACACCAACGTAGTGCCACTGCACAGCACTCAGATGCTATGCTTCAACAGGCAGACTTTCAGGGGGGTCGGACTCCTCGGACAAGGTTCGATTTGCTGTGGAAACGTTAAAGCGCTCCAGGTACATATGTTCCTCGCTGCATACTTGAACAGTTCACTGGTTTCCTCGTCACAATGACCAACAGATCGGGCACCGGAGAAAAACGATCACGGCCTGAATTGGAGACGCCTAGTGGCCTAGCTGAGGGTCGCGAGAGCCCCAGAAACGAACCACCACGGCATGAATCAAGGACGTCGACATCTTGTGCCCAGAATGTGGGTCTCCAGGCCTAGCTCTAGTTTGCCCACTAACCTATCCGGTAGGACACCACACAAACGCACAGTGTATACCCCGAAAGTGCAGGGCAGGAGCAAAGGGAGGAGGAAACTCGTGGATCCGGGGACGGGCTACAGCATGTGCCATCTTTCGCAGGCTCTGCAACGCACACCGACGAGAATGAAGGACCGGTTATTACGGGTATGAAACTCATTTCTGTACAATGTTTGCAAAGATGGCTAATGACAAGGTAGGCATCCAAGCAACAGATGTCGCTCTTGGTCTTAGACGAGTCCCCTCTGGCTTTTACACCATGGTGCATCACAGTGGCCTTGAATGGAGAACCGAAAATAAGCCTTCATCGGTAAATGACGATGTCGTCGAATGGAATGGGCCGATTCCAATGTGAGAGCCCCGTTCTCCAACTGGGGTTATTCCTGACAGAGTTGGCAGACCATCAGATCTGTCGGCCACCGTTTGTCTTGAGGTCTATGCATCCTTCGAATTCCAGCCCGTGTTAGGTGCTGGGGAGCAGCTGCGAAAGTTAACAATCACCGTGGAACAACTGTTGGACCGCAGTGAAAAAGGCGTTCGTGAGTGGGACAGAGTTTTGCGCAAGGGTTTGGGTACTCACACAATGGCAGCGTTTACCCTCTTTCCAAGGGATGGGGACGTTGCGTCTCCGTGTTCATCTATTTCGGTCACTGTCAAACGGCGGAAGCGTGAGAACAGTGATGGGGATTTGTGTTCATCAGTGTCGAGGGTCCTTGACCCCCGTTGCGTAAGTAGGCGACTTGTGTCAACATGGTCCTCATTAATCAGTGTATGT
>JBBPRK010000267.1:0-28373 GCA_038093075.1 Boletus patriciae | reverse complement strand
TTTCGCAGTTTTCCACAACTATCTTAGGTCTCGTGACTGTCTGTTCCCTCTGTTCCCCCAGTTGTGGTTCAGCTCTAATGGCTCTGTGCCTTCTTGCTTGGTCTTGGTTCTTATCTAGGTTACATGTTTTCTTTCCTTGCTCTATTGGGGGTCATTCCATGCATGCTATTGGCTCAGCGTGTATGCTGCTGTCCTGCCTCGGTGTATGGAGTTCCTGAGCTCCCATTCATCACTAATTCTACCAGAGCCATACCACCTGTGACTTAGTTTTGCTCCAGATATGAGAAAGCGTGCGAAAGGTTTTGACAGGTTCATGATGATGCTCCAAGACTTTATCCCCAACATCATGGATTGCAATGCCATTCATCAATTGCCCATGCCGTATGTTTTCTCTCTTGAATAGCTGCTTTCGTACAGCTAAAAGAATTTCAGAGCTATACAAGAATTGTGTGATAAATCATTGTGATATAGTTATGTACTATTATGGCATATGAAGTACAGTCAGAAGAACAGCTGGGTCCGACCTCAAGCACCCTTGAGTCAGGGGGGGCTATTGTGGACAAGGTCCTCCCGAATTCCTAGGCTTGAAGTGGTACTAAGTGCACCTCAAGACCATGACAGGAAATCTGTATCAGAGGGGACAGCAAGGACATATGTTTGATTTATTGGAAGGATCTGCAACATTGAGGACCACCTGAATCACAAAGATGATGGTTTCAGTTACATCATTATGGCCTCCTTGACATAGCATAGACCGAATCCAGCTCAAGGTATGTGAGCAATCCACTGTCCACTGTTTCCCTGTGGAAATCGCTTTTCAAGACGGTCAAGTATTCCAGCCACATGAGAACATGTCCCATTTCCTCAAAGGTGCGATGATCCAGTCATGCCAAGCTTCCAGCACCCCCCACGCCCTTCCTATTATCTGGCAGTATCCAGATAGGGTTGCCCTGCGATACATTAGTAATAACAGCAAAGGTTAGGTCGTCAACACCTAGCAGGTTCATGTATATGTGTCTGTTGGCTATCAACAGGGCTGACACCCCAAATGGCACAATCCTGGCCCAATTTCGACAGCCTCTAATGCTGTGGCTCCATGTGCATCCAAGATCATTCCATTCATCCTTCCCTTCCTGCCTCTTGCCCAAGAGACTCTGTTTGACACACTGCCCTACAATTGTTCATTCCAGCCTCCCACCTCATTCGGTCAATAGTGCTGCCCAGCACCTAATCAATGAAAAGAATCACTCCATGTCTTCAGCAGGCTCGCATGAAGTGCAGGACTTCCTGCGCATCGAGGAAAATGGGTTTCCTAATGCCCACATCTAGCCAGTCATGTACCAGGCACCATGGGACTGAAGCCAGTCGAGTTGCTAGTGCTGGAAGAGATGAGTCGGTCGAGGATTGTAAGAGTCTTGCAGGTGGACCTTGTGACCCCATTGGCCCAAGTTTCAGTCTCAGGTCAAAATCGGCATATTGACATGATGATTCCCTCAGTAAATTTCCTTGCATATGCACTCATTGCCAGCAGATGCCTTCACTTTCCAAAGTGACCTTCCAAAGGCTCCAGGTCTCATCAATATCATCAGTATTGTTCCTTCTGCAAGCCGAGAAAGAGTCCTTCACAATCATCGACTAATCCACTGCCAATTGTGGGGAACCTCATTTTTTGGAAACTGCTTTCAAAAGAAATATGTAGAGTGGCTGCCACAAGTCAATGAGGGTGACATCATGTGGCCATTCTATGAAATCTCAAGATCCATATGTGGACAAGCTTCAATGGACTGTCTATGATGCAGAGGTGCAGGCAATCTGATTCCCCAATGGAGAGGCTTAACACATGAATTACATGCTCACCCCATACTGGATCCCCGAACACAGTCGGGAAATTGGAGAATGGTGGAAAAACCAGTGTGAACTTGAGGCAGATGCGCCATTGTAGATATCACCTTCCCATCTCCAAGATACTCCCTTATGGCCACTAGACCAATTAGTCTTTTGTAAACTTCAAACCCAATTTGAGTGACTGACTGTACAAGCGACCTGTTAGTTTACCCCATTTCTGGGGCTTTGTGTCCACCCCAGCTGGTATGTCCTGCAATGTGATTTATGGGGTGAAGTGAATGATCATGCCATGTTGAAGCCTAGCAAATACTGGTACCTGAACAATGTTAGAGCGAAACGGAACCCATACTGCTGCTACATTGAAGGTATGATGCAGCTGGCAGAAAAGGTCAAGTGGCTGGAGCCAAACAGCTTCGAAGTGCTGCATCATCTGAAGGAACTTCTACATTCCATATCTTGTATGGTCTATTATGACCTGCTGATGCATGTCTAGGAGAAAATATGGGCTTAGACTGAGTCCTGCCCAACACATACCACTTGGAAATGCTCCTTGAAGATGTTGGAGGGGCACTGTATGATTTGGTTTAAATTAAAGCTTGTTCACACAAGACTAATTGGCCTGCCTTCACAGTGGCTTAATAGAGGACAGGATTTGCCACAGAAGCAGTCCAGGAAGCCATCCATGTGGTCAAACAGTTCAGGAGGGGCCAAGTTCCAAAAGGCCATACTTGAAATCCAGGGCAACCTCACTTCCAGAGAGGCTGAACCCTCCAATTCTAAGCTCATCAGTCCCCTATCCTCCTATATTGGCATCCTCAACAACATCGAGCAGTCTGCTTGAACAAATCAGCCCAAGGAAAGGGGATGAGGCCCCTTGAGTCTCAAAAGTACCTGCAGGCGCCACCTCAGCCACATCACCAGTCCCCTCTTCTGACTCAACCAGAGAAGGGCCTGAACTGAGGCTGGGGTTGAGTTCATTCCTATTCCATCCAACCCCAAAGATGCTAGGAGACATTATTACTCAGAGGATTGAGATTCTGAGGATGCAGAAAAGGGTCAAAGAAGCGGCATAGGTCCTCTGTTAATGAGGATCTCTTGCACCTCAACAGTCCTTCCAGCCAAACTCAAGCCAAGAAGTCTTCCCAATGTCACACCGCTTTACAGTGTTCCTAGCAGCTCATCATGTATGCCTCTCTCCTGCGTCACACCACCTGTGACTCAGTTTTGTTGGCTTCATGTCTCGGTGCCTCCTGACCATGAGCCTTAGTAAGGCCACAATTTGCACATTGGAACAGTACCATTGTTACATTGTATGTATGACACAGTGATTCCACTGTGGATTCACTCATTTTCCCCAACTGCATCTTCTTCCTCATCCAACAGGGGGATGAGAACGTCTGGAGGTGGGGGGACATAAGCAAACACTAATGTGTTCCTATCCCCAGTATAGTAGTACCAAGGTCCCCCCCAGTCCATCTTCATCTTCGTCCTCATCCTGACCAGGGGCCCTCCTCCCTTGGGGTCCGACCCCCTACATTATTGAGTGTGGGTGCCCATACTAGTCTTCCCAATCAGACCTGTAGTGCTTCCTTGGGAATTTCCAATCTGCAAGGTACAGGATGGTTGAGTGGTGGTGATGGGGAAGGCACATGTGATCTCACAGAGTGTGAACATATCTAAGCTGGCACCAGAGAATGCCCAGGGAAGGCAACTCCTGCCTGTGCCATGCCAAGGCCACAGGAAAGAATCCTACCTGTGATGGGGATTGCTCCAGACATGCTGCCAACCAGGATGAGGGATGTTGCAATGCCTGTCCAACCACAAAGCAGGAGGTACATGAGCATATTATACTGAAGATTTGATTGGGTTCCAAACTTGCTGACAACAAGTACATGACCTATCTTCTGGCCTATCTTCTCAACATCACAGTGGCAGAGCTGAATGGGGTATATGGCCAGCATGCTATCTGGATCACAACCGTATTTCAGTGCAAGGAGCAGGACCTGGGATAACAATGTGGAAATGGATGATGCAGAGGTGGATCAGCATGCAGAAACCCCAAATGATGATGAAGAGTCAGACAATATGGGGGCATTGTGGGAGTTGGGCCAGAGCTGTACAATAGGTTAGGCAACCCCTACCATTGTGAACAGTCCACTCCACTTTCCAAATACTCCCCACTGGGAGGCACCCATGGTGCATTCCCCAGAGCCAGAACATGCCACATGAACACTTTCTATACATCCCCAATCTGTCCTGTGCCAGACAATTAGGGATGAATGCACAGGGTGACTTGGGTGTCACAAAACATACCATAATCAAGTTGACCTTCTCCACTCAAAACAATTGTTCCTGACTACATATGTTCAAAGTGTACTGATATGAAGGACCGGCCTGCAATGGGAGAACAAAGGGTAAAGGTTATAATATCTAAATGGGTACCCTTGATTGCATTTCAAATATCACTATCATGATGGTATTTGGGCAGTTTTGGATTATGAACAGGTCCATTCTGAGGAAGAACAATGTGAAGTTCTTTGATGTCTTGTATGGAGATTAGCATGTTTTTATGGGTTCAAAGCTTGTTTACCTGAGACTAATTTGTCTAGTGGCCACAAGGGAGCATCTTGCCTCACCAGCCATCTTGTTTCAAACTCCGCCTGGTGGGCCACAGAAGCTGCGCTTGAACCCCCCTTTCTACCAGTTCTCTAGAGCCCTGCCCCACCAGGTGTACAGTTTGGCCCTCTGTATGTAAATTTCACCCATATTGTTGTTTTCCAATCCCACCAGATTCTATCTTTTGTGCTACCTGCTCCCTCCCTTATTCCCTTGCCTTACATACACGCAAGCTTGGTGTACAGGCAAGCATCGACAAGCCAGTCCTTCTCCAATTCAAGGAATTGAAAGCCACTTCAATGCACTAGAAGGAAGGTAGACAGGTCGCAAACACAAACAGTCCAGACAAAGGACATTCATTGCTCCTGTTCTCTAGTTGGGTTATTGATACATAATGCAAGATCCATCTTACAAACCAAGGTGATGTGTTGACCAAACAAGCACACTACAGATAAACAAGAGATTATCCAACACAACCACTCATGTGACTGCTGCACAGGGGTTGACATGGCATGCAGGGCTATTCCAGGACTGGTATGTAAACACTACAAGTTGATGTTGCAACAGTGTACCAAGTCCAATGGGTGAGGAGGGGTGAAGGTGAAGAGGAAGTGGGATGTAGATGGGAACACCACAAGCAGGAGCCTGAAAGTGTGTGCACTGGTCTTTAATTTGTCCTCACCTTACTAACTGGTGTGTAGCATGAAAGTCCCAGAGACTGTGCAAAAGAGGTGGGGTGTCATGCCCAACAGGGGGTGTGCATGACATCATTGGTGTAGTGGAGATTGTTGACATCCCATCAGCAAAAGATGGTGCAAAGGATGCAGCTGTCAAAGTCATCATAACAACCAATGGCAGCTGTCCTGCCAAAACCTCTGAACACACAATCTAAGCCTCCCAAGCCTTTTTTGCCCCAGTCATGCCCCTTTCTGAGGCAATGTCCATGTGGATCTCACTGTCTATTATTGATGTACAGAATAGAGACTGCCCATAATGTAATGCAATCACTGAAGGAAGTTTTAGCATTTCTATCTAAACTGCAATTAAATTTCCTTGCCTTCAAACCACCCATGATATGTGCAATGGCACTCTCAAACTGGGAACTATATTTGGACCCATCAGTGGAAAGAACCCTGGAGCTCTTGGGAGTCATCAGGTACTTGTTGATGTCTAAGGCATTTGGGCATTTAGATGCCCTTGCTGGATTGAACATGTCACCATCCTTGAATCCTTGTAGATCATCTGTTTATCATACAACATGACCAGATCATTTTGAGGGAACCAATACATTCTCTAGGAGTCTCCAAACATGATGATTGTAAAGACATGGGGAAGCCTAGGAAATGCATCAAATGTGAACTTAGCTTCTATGATAATCTGAGGCAACACAGTTGGAAAAGAGGAACAAGGGTCATCCCTCTGTACCTTGCTCTCTAAGATGCAAAGGTGTTGATGTGATAGACAATGGCCACACAAGGCAAACATGGCGAAATCCAGAATGCAATATTCAGTGCTGACACCAGCATGAGCATCATCATTGAATTCTATGTTGTGTGTGCAACTGGCTGATGGTGTTCTTCATTGTACCTCCATCAATTTCCTCAAAGCTCCATCGACCTGAGGAATGATTGGTAAGTCATCTGTGGCAAGGATTATTGTCCTGAATATGCACCTACATCAGTGTCATGATCATTCAGGAGTACCTCCCTGGTGAGTTATTGCTGTGGAGCCACTGACAATCTTGTGGTTCCATCAGATAAATGGCTGGTCCAATAGTTTAACACACAAGTACAGTATACTGTGGAAAATAAATAGAATGAGAATATGTATGTATAAACCCTAGATTGGGGATTAATAGACCCTGGTATTCCCCTAGATAGTCTCATAACCAACTAGTTCTGAACACTATGTACCTGAAATGCCTGACCCATATGGGAGGAATGGGAAGGCCAATCAATGCCACTTCACCTGGAGGTCATGTATAGCTATCCTGGGGGCATGCTGAGATGGCTTTGATGGCCAGTCCAGCAGCAGGGTGTTGTGGAGAAATCAAAATGAGGAAGGGACAAAGGGGGTAATGTTTGTTGTGGTGTGGGAATTGGCATGGGCCCTGTGCCTTGACCACATATGGATAGAAGGGCCAGTGGCTCCAGTTTCTGGACTGTTTGTGCTCGCGACCTGTCTACCTTCCTTCTAGTGCATTGAAGTGGCTTTCAATTCCTTGAATTGGAGAAGGACTGGCTTGTCGATGCTTGCCTGTACACCAAGCTTGCGTGTATGTAAGACAAGGGAATAGGGAGGGAGCAGGTAGCACAAATTATAGAATCTGGTGAAACAACAATATGAGTGAAATTTACATACAAAGGGCCAAACTATGCATCTGGTGGGGCAGGGAGAGAACTGGTAGAAAGGGGGGTTCAAGTGCAGCTTCTGTGGCCTACCAGGTAGAGTTTGAAACAAGGTGGCTGGTGAGGCAAGATGCTCCCTTATCCTGACCTGGTATTTTCAGATATCAATGCACTCAGTTCTGTTCATCTCAGCAGGTTTTGGATTGCTCTGGATGGTTCTCTCCAATGCTTTGCCCATCATGATCAACTCCTTTGTCTTTTAACCTGACCTAATTACCTGGAGTGGGCTTGTATTTGTTATGCTCATGAACTTGTATGTTAATTTCTTTTTGCTGACCACCTTGCTGGATAATTCATGCTGGTACCTAGATTCTTAGAAACTCTGCTCAACGTAGCCAGTAGCTAAAGTATGTTTGTTCATTTAATTTTGCTCCTAGCAAATGTCCTACAACTTGGCAACTTTTCCTAAACTAATATGCTCTTGCAAGAAGCCAGTGTAGATGGATACACTTACATACTTGGCATTCAAGTATTAGAATATTTTATCAGACACGCATAAGTACTCACTGATGAAAGGAACAAGAGACAATGAATATAGCAGCACTTTTTCCAGTTCATAAGGCTCACCATGTTTAGATTCCTCTGTCTGTCTGGTAGGCTTTTTGAAGGTCAAGTACCCTCATAAATGTTGATCAATTCTAGGGGGGAAAATATTATTATTAAAGACAGTCAATGTGTTTGAATTTAAATCTTCATATGGTCTGCCTCATCAACCCATAATAAGTTTGATCCTGTGTACTGTTCTTTTGCAATGTTGATAGCTCTGGTAATTAGGATATTTTAGTGAATTAGGAAAACCCAAAGCATAGTTGCAGAAAAGGAAATAATTGTAGGCATGGTACATGAAACACTAGTGTCCAGTTGTTTGAAGGTTTGGGAAAGCCCAAACCTTCAAATCAGTTTGCTTGCACAATTATTAAATAACAAAGATGGTAATTTACTGTTGGCAATGCCAGTAAGGAAGTTCTCAATGGAATTCATTAATATTGCTTAGCTTTGATGAAACTTTGGCTGCTGTGGAGATACAGCCATTTCAAACAGCAATAGTGGAATTTTATTAAAATCAGATATTTTGTCAAGTTTTGTTATAAAAATGAAGATATATATGCAAGTATTATGTTTGAGTCTGAAAAGGTTCCCACACCCCATGGTTTCTGACCACTTCATGAGATGCCTTTCTACTCTTCAAAGCAATACCATTCTTACTATTGTATCCTTTTTCAAATATTAACAAAAGACATCTAGTCAGTACTTGTAGCACTAGTGGTAGTGGCAATCATACCACCGCTCTATCACTTACAGTTTCTGCTGTTGGAAGAGCTGTTAATCCAGTCTTGGCCTTATTTTTCAACACCACAACATTAATATTTTCTTATTTGCTGAAGTTGTACTTGAAAAGTTGAAATTGCATTAGCTTTCAAATTGACCAGAAAGATTATATATATATATTTAATAGAATCAAATGAACACCTGGGCCTAAATTGCATGTTAGTGAAATCTAAGCTTATGTTCTAAGGGATTTGCTAATTTATATTGTTGGTATTTAATTGTGCATTGGTCAGAACTTGAAACACTTGCTGCAGTAATTAACAGAGCCAACAAAGCATTTACTGAGGGATTTTCCTGACTTTATTTATTATATGTACCTAGTCCAACTCTTTTTCCTTTTCAATGAACTCCTACCACTGAGTTTTTATTGATGTCTTAATTGCTGAATGAGGTAATGTGGTGTTATCTATTTATATTATACTAGGGTTCATTTGAGCTGTCAGTAAGTGCTTGTTTGCCAGGCATATTGTGACTTTTTCAACAAATTGTATGTCTCCTCAATAAAGGTTTGTATCAGGTTTTGGAGAATGAATATTGCTTGAATCCATCTCTTGCTTCAGATTGAATTAGATTTAGGATTTAATGTGGAAGGTATTGGGTAGCTTCACTTGCCAAGATGGTTATTGGTGGGCATAGTACCAAGTTGCTAGAGGTGGGGTGGGTACTGGTTGGGGGCATGCTAATGGAGGGTAAACAGATGCAGTTGGTCTTGCATATGCTGCATATGGTTGTTATCCAAGTTTAAATGTGATTGACTTCATCACCATGAATGTTCCCCCAACTTCATATGGGTCCATATGTGGCTACAATATATTATGGCAATATACAAAATTGGGTAGAGGATGCTAGAGGTAGAAGGGGACTGCAGGTAACTAAGATAGGGCAGCAGACCCTGCTATATTGAACTTGGGAAAGGCAACTGACTGGGAGGGAGTAGGATATGGTGAGACCTGCAGCTGCATATGTATGGTGTAGTACTGGGATCTCTCAATTGACCTCACTGATATGGGGAATGCATTTCCAGCAGAGAAAACACACTATAATGGGCCTGGCAACCCATCACAGAATCACTTTCATCAATATCACTGCCATCAATATGTACATTTGGGTTCATATTGCAGCAATTCTATTGACTTGGTGGAGCACCATACTAGTATGCAGGCATTCATACATGGCATAAGTGCTTCATTTGTGTGGCTGCAGTATAGTTGATATGTTGCTTGTCAGAGCGTGGCAGATGTTAATGAGAAGATAAGGTTGATGCTGAGGTTAGTTTAAGATCTAGGTATCTCATATATTGAAGCCATCCAGGACTCCAGTTTTATGTCCACATCTGAAAGCTTGAATGGTCATCTTTAGACTGTCATGTTTACTGTGAGTCTGTATCAATTCAGGTTACACAGTAACATTCTAAAATTAACTTGGCAGAGGAAGAATTGGTTACAATTTGAAAGCAGTCACCACCAAAACCATTGTTTGGTCAGGAGGGTCTACTTTCTGCCATGAGCAGGGATGTCTGATATACTAGATTCAAGTGCTATACCATGTGGGCCCAAAGGATTTTCTTGAAGCAGTCCAGGACTCATAGACCTGGAGGTGGGTCCAGCAACCTGGATTTATCCAAGTGTTGCTGGTGATGATAGAGTCAAAACACAAAATATTCATTACTTCTATTGCTTGCCCCCTCCCTTCCTCTGTATTGATATGAGATTCCCTCAGGTCATCCAGTTTTAATTACTTTCTTTAGCATTTTAGCAGTCTTGGGTATGCCCAGATTATAAAGTGCTGTACTCTGTACTTAGAAAAATACTTTTTGGTTGGATTCTTGCAATGTTTGAACTGATTGTTACCTCTACCACTCACCACACTGCTTACCACTACCACCATGAACCTAATGCCCATCTGCTCACTACTGCTGCTCAAACTCACCACCTGGACTCCTGAGTTATTTCCAGCATTAGCAACCAACCAATCTTGCATTGGACCCTTGTCAAACCCACTTGGGTTAGGTCTAGACTTTCCCAGCTTCTCCTCCTTGGGTTCAGAGTCCCTTTTGGAGTGAACTAACTCACTCCCCATCACCCCTTTGGCCTAGGACTAGTGGGTTCACCACTTCTGGTCCCTCTCCACTGACTTTAGATTTACAACATGCATAACTCATTCTGCTACACTTGGACACAGCCTGACTCCTCTATCACTGCCTCTTGAAATGACTGCATCATCTGAAGAAACAGGCCAAGTCTACATAATTGCTACAATCCTGGTCTTTTTGACTCTCATCTTTTTCCTCCCATCATCTCTTCTTGTGTTCACTACTGTCTGGGCTGTACCTTGTGGCCAACCTCTTGTGATGTATAGATATTGTCTGCAAAGGCAGCCACCTTTTCATCATACTCATTGACTACAATTTCTTGGTTATTGGCAACCAAACATGTATGGGAACTTATGTATAGTCCTCATGCCATAAGTTAACTCCTTTAAAATGGCCCATTCAGTAATCAATGAGAGTAGAAATAATGTTGGAGTACCAACTCATTATCCAGAGGTGGAAAAATTGAAATTCTTTGGCTGATGGGAACTAGGAATAATATGAGGCACAAGAGATGCTCATGCCAGGTGCACATCTCCAGTGGTAGATTAAAGTTTTAGAATAACAGAGGGGCCTCCATAGTGGTGTTAAAGTGTGGATAGTTGTTTGCTGTCATACTGAGTACAATATTATACTGATGATCAAAGTAGTGGTGGGAGTAGGCAATGTCATCAATGGTGACCAGTATGTTCCAAAGAATATGGTATCAGTTACAGTTGACTTGCTCATACTGTATACCGGCGGGAGCTGCCTAACCCCAATACGTTTCGAGATATATACGATAACAAAATATTCCCACGAGTCACTAATTAGGAAATAGCGTAGCGTGTGTAGTACCGCTCGAAAACTGAACTAAGCTTGTTTAAAGAAACCATCCAATGTTACCTGCTTCGCATTTTTCATCTGATCACGACGAAGCTCAGCCCGAAATGCACGAAGATGGTGCAGAAAATCCGGCAATGAATCCGCGCCGACTCGTGAGACATACCCAGCCTCCATTTTCTCGGCCAGCACAAGCAGCTCAGAAGTGGCCATCGCTGGCGGCTCGTCGTCATGGTCATCTTTGTCTTCATCATCCGAATCCACCTCGATAGTGTCTCCGTTCCGAACTGCTTCTCGACGACGAACTTCGGCAATAATGGCAGCATCATCCTTGAAGACTTCTGCCTCACTGTCGAGGTTTTCTCTCTCCTCGATGGGATCCAAAAGGTCATCGATGGATGGCGGTGGGCCGAAAATGCGATTCCTATCTTTGAGAAGCATTACAGATTTGTTTAAATCTTGTTCGAGAGCTTCGAGTTGGGGCGGCTTCGACGAGGGGGGGAGTTTGAGAACAAGACCTGTCCGCTTGCATGCAGCTGATGCAAACTTCTCGACGGCTTCGGTGGCCTGTGACACATCACCCTCAGCATCCATAATGGCCTTGAGAACAGAGTGCCAGTCCGACGCTGCATAGTGATTGCCGAGATGCTGTTGCAGTGCTGTCTCGACAAATGGCAAAGTTGTATCACTTGTCGCAAATTCACGAACAATGGCCCACGCGCCAGGATCAGCATGAGCTGGGTGAGATGACGGGGCAGTGGTTGCTTGAATTCCGGTATGATTCCAACAATGTTGGATTGTTGAAGACGTGACAGCAATCCAAGCTTGGATTGCCATCATCATTGCCTCGCGAAGAGTAATTTTCCAGATGTTATCATTGCCAGCTTCGTCAAGTTCGAGTGCACGACGACAAAATTGACGACGGTAGTGAGCCTTGAAGCATCGAATGATGCCAGCATCAAGGGGTTGGACGAATGAGGTGAGGTTTGGTTCGAAAAAGATGATCTGGATGTTGCGTGGAGTAAACGAGATTTTGTGACCCGAGAAATTGTCTATGAGAAGGCAAACATAACGTCGCTCGATGCCCATCTTGACATCGAGTGCTTTGACCCATCTGTGTGTTTTGTGATGTGTCAAATCCACTGCACAGCGAGAAATGGTTTAGGACACTGACTCTTCAAACAGCTCACTTGTCATCCAAGCCTTTTTGTTGCTTCGATAGTTGAAGCCTGCACTCTGCGGTGTCTTGCTGTTGAAGCACCGTGGCTTCTTCGCGTAGCCAATGAAAAACAGCGGAAGCTTCTCGCTTCCATCCGCATTTGCAGCGAATGCAAGTGTCAAACGAAATTTTTCTTTTTTCTTTCCACTCATTTGTTTCGTCGCAAGTCCTCGATCAGGTGGTGCCCTGGGTTCAGAGATGAGTGTTTATTCGACAGAATCAACATGTTTCTTACATTGCAAACAGGCTCGTTTCGTCAAAATTGAATCGGTCCTTCAGCGGAAATGTTGACAAGAGCTTCATGATTCGTTCACGCTCCTGCTTCACAGCCTCTGGGTCCACGGACCCTGCCTCTCCATGCCGTCGATGCTCCTTGATGTTGTAGGCCTTGCAAAACGGGGCAATCCAGCCATCACCCATCAACTGCTCAGCCTCCGGAACTTCAAGTTGTTCCTCTAGCCTCCGACGCTTCTCACGGAGCATTGGGCCATTTACGATCTCCCTCTTCAACTCCATGTTCCGGACCCACAAGATCAGGGCTTCTTCCACATCAGGTCGAGTGACGATCCGTGGCCGTTTGCTCGACAACGCAGTCGGATTTGATTGTGCACGGCTTTCAAGCTCTTCTCGTGCCTTGAGCTTTCGCGAGAGAGATGCTTGGGTGAACTCAAGTGCACCTTGAACTCGAGTTCGGAAGAAATTGACAATATCTGTCTGTGTTTCATTTGGATGCTCGTCAATGTAAGCAAAGACTGTTAGCCAGTCATAAAGGGTAAGATTCTGTCGTTGCTTCTTCTCCAGAGGTTTCGCACTGCTGGCGGGAGTCACAGGACCAGGGCCTCTCTTCGCTGGTGCTCCCTTGGGGGTTCGTTTGTACGGAAGAGGCTTCGGCCGTGGCTGGCGCTTTGCAACAATTGCCATGACTTGGAAGGTGGGAGAAGGGCCTGAGTAGCAAATTTCCATTCTACGCTGCCCTCGAATAACAATTTATGGTTGTCGGGCCAGGGTCGCTCCATTCCAACTCGGATACAGTTCCGATGGGGGCCTTGCCCCCACACAAACATAGTCTCGTAGTGTATATTTCACCTGCCAAACCTATACATTATACAATTGACTGTATATCAACATTTCTCCCGCATCCCATGATGGGAGCTGCTCGAAGTCCATACATTATGAAAAATATACCCTACTACCATATACACTATGAGCAAGTCAACTGTACCCTTAAAGATTGGTGACAATATAGAAACAACTCTTTGTATTCTGGAAAAAGGCCTGAAGTTGGGAAATAAGAGAGAGGTCTGAACAAATTCAATGGGGTTTACATAAGGGAGAATACTGGGCTTCCACACAAAAGGGGCATTCCTCTGCACAGACACATTCTTGTGTGAATGTGACACAGGCCTGAGTTGATCCAACAATCAATATATTCAAGGTCAAGTTCAAAGAGGACTGAAAGGCAGTGAAGAATAATCCAAACTTATGTCAACCTTACGATGAAATATATGTTAAAGCTGATTATAAATCTACAAAGCATATTATCTTGAGCATGAAAGCATGGATGTCATTCTTATTTGTGATAAGCCAATTTGCTGGTTTGTAGTCAATAATTAAGGTAGAATTCTGGTATATTCCAGATAAATGTTATGTACTGTATTTTGTTTCCACTAATATATTTAAATGATTGGTTGAAGCTGCACACAAGGACCAAATGGTGAGGAACACCTTTGGTGATGCTATGGGGTTAATTGGCAGCAAGAATTCTCATAAAGGTTCAATATGATCTTTGGCCACAATCATAAAGGATAAACAGTTGCGTGGCAAAACCTGGGTAAGTGCTATGAATGAACTACCCTGTCATGACTGGGATTTAACTAGTGCTTCTATGATGGTAAATTGTTTTAATATTCAGTGAGCATGTGGTCAAAATGAGGACAATAGCACAAGTGGCATACTCATACTAGGGGACTTCAACCACCACCACCCCATGTGGGACTGCCCTGACAGCCATCATCTCTTCATGACCTCCAACCTGAATGCAGCAAGACCCCTTCTTGACATCATGGCAATGCACAACAATGGCACTTCCACCAGGTATACCCACTTTATGAGCTAATGCCACAGGAAACCTAACACATCCAGACAATGTGCTATGCACATCACTCCCCATAGAATTGGTAGTATTATGCAACACAAAGGAATAACTAATGCCTGTCCAAACTGACCATTTTCCAATCATCACAGAACTCAACCTAACACCTGAACTTACCAATACCCCACCAAAAAGAAGAAGGAGGTCAGAACCACCCTTGACTCAAAACTCCAAAACCTCACTGCTCCCATCCCCATTGTGACCATAAAGAAAGCTCATGACCAGCTCAGCAAACTCCTGAAGGCAATCACCACCGCCATTAAAGAGAAAGTCTCACTAATGAAACCATTGCCTTTCACCAAACAATGGTGGTCAGCCAACTTAGACACTGCCAACAAAGGCTGAAAAAAGGTAGCATATTGAGCCAAAGCCTGCCGCCAGCACAGGGATGACCCAATCCATGAAGAACACAGAAAAGCCCACAATGCTTTTGCAAAAGTGTTGAGAAAGCCAAAGAGGAACACTAGAACAACTATCTAGAAAACATTGACTTAGCCAACATCTGGCAAGCCCACAAGTATCCTATAGCTGAACTGTCTGATCACTTTGTCTCATGCATCCCTAGCCTTGGAAAATCCAACAACCACCCTCACGCTGAACAACAAACCAACCAAGAAAAGCACAAAATGCTATATGAGATGTTCTTCAAACCTAAACACACCATGAAGTACAATGAAAATGAATACCCAGAACCAGTATGCACATTTACCATTATTTCTAACAAACAAATACTCCAAGCCATCAAATGGCTATCACAGTGCCTGGCCCTAACGGGGTCTGTCTGTAATGTGATGTTCATAAAAACAGCTGACTGAATCTAGGTCATATATTCAGAGCAACCTTTGAGCTGGGTTTCTACTCAGACACATGGAAACAATTATCAACAGTCATACTAAAGAAGCCTAGCTAACCTGACTACACCATATCCAAGGCTTACCAACCTATAGCCCTACTTGACACCATGGTGAAGCTACTCTCATCATGCATCACAGAAGATATACCATACATCACAGAATGCCATCAACTCCTGGCCCCAACTCTTTTGGAGGCAGACCAGGAAGGTCAATGGTGGGTTCTATCCACCTTCTCATAAGTTCATCCATGATGCTTGGGCCCACAGGACTGACAAATATATATCCTTATTATTCTTAGATGTGAAAGCAGCTTTCCCCAGTGTTGTAATAGAATGCCTAATCCACAATATGAGAAGAGAGCCATACCAAAGGAATACATGAAGTGGTACAAAAGCCACCTTGACAGCAGAATAACTACGCTATCTTTTAACAACTTCACATCACTGACCTTCCAAATTTCCATAGGCCTTGACCGGGGGTGCCCCATATCCCCTTTTATAATGCAGACCTGATTGAACTAGCAAATGGAGCAAAGGACAAAATGGAACCTTGGCTCCTATATGTAATCATGTCCATTCATTGACCCCCTGACTCATTTATCATACAGCTTGTAAATAATTTTACCTTTGCATAATATGTTCATATTTGACTTGGTCTCAAACGTACAGTACATGTGTACTTTGTATATAATCTGAGCTCCTTATGCCTAAGGCCCCCATATAGCCTGTTTCCTGAGTGAAACACTTTCACAGTAATTCACAAAAGGTTTGATATAGACAGCTCTCTAACTAAAATGACTCTTTCTTTACCTTCTTCATGGCTGAGCATTGCAGGTATTGCCCTGCTTTGACAAACTCACACATGAGTGCATTGACCCTGAATCCTGAATGGGCAGTTTACCACCCATTTCTTGTTGTCAGAACATTGTAGGGCCTCACAAGGATCTCAATCCATGCTTACAGCCAGATACTAGCCAGGTCAACTGTGTGGTTGAGAAACCACTCAATCCAAACTCTCTTGAAGATCCTTTGTTACAGCATATCCTTTAAGATGAAATCATCATGAGCAATCATACAGAATCATCCTATTCCCAGCCACAGTTCCACCAAAGTTACAAACCTACATGTGATTGATGTATTCCAACTTCTTCCAATCCAATTACAGCTTTGTGTACTCCAATCCACAGCACACATTGCCATTGTACTGTGATTCCCAATATATGTCCCTATTCTATGGTGGTCCTCAGCATGTGCCTTCATCACATCCCCAACTGTCCACCACTCTTGGCATTGGATGAGATGCTATCTAGGTCATCATCAGTCTCTGATTTGAGTTCTATACATGTAGTAGAAACAGCATCTTCATTTCTCATGAGGGTGCAGCAGGAAGAGGAGATAAGAGATGGCAGAGGACTGGAAGTGTATGAAGATTTGTCAATTAGTCATCCACTGATTCCATTGGAAGCAAGTAACATGTATCGTAAGGAGACTTCCTGAGGCGATTTCACTGGGATTAGATGGAAGGTAGGAGTAAGGAGAGGGGCTGGTACCTTGTGAATACACTCCTTATTGCACTCAGAGGCTTCACATTCCTTTTTGAGGCAGGTGAGTTACTGTTGGATGGTACATACCTTCACCAAAAGGCTGAGGCTGGGAGGTTGGGTTATGCCATGAGTAGTAAAGCAACTCTCAAGGGAAGGGGTTAGGAGGGGGGTATGGTCACAGTTGTAGCATTCAAGATGGAACTGGTAGTGGGGAAGGTAGGGATCACCAGGAATCCCTAGGCAGTTGAAAGCAGTGAAGGGAATTGGAGATGTAATCTTGCGAGCATCACCTGGAAGGCATACGGTAGGGAGCATGACCTTCCATGTGGTGCTGTCAGAATTGACATCAGGTAGTTGGCTGTGAACAATGTAGATGGTCTTGTGGTGCCAAAACATGTTCCTAATGCTTGGAAACAACATGTGATATTGCACAGAGTATAAAACTAAGTGAGCAGACATATGATTACTAACAGTATTATGTATGTGTGATCTCACCACACCTAAATGGCTGTTGTCTAGGTAGCTAGGTGGTGTACCATAGTTGAGCATTTTGGGTTCAGGTTGGAAGACCTGAAAGTAAGAGATTTTTAATGCATTTGGAGGGTTGGTCATTGTGGTTCTGGGCTCCTCAAGTCTGCAACTGTCTTGCTTAAATCCATTATATGTAGCTGTCAAAGTTTAATTTATTGACACCTGTCAAGGTGTGACTCAATGTGGGGTGATGTGACTCACATGGCAGTAGTGCAAGCTGTGGCTCATCAGCTGTCAATGCCAAAAAGGAATTGTGTGATGTGGCACATGTTACTTTGCCACCCAGTCAGTGCATGTCATCATTTACATTGTCATGTGGCATCACCATTATCACCATCACTTGGTCTTCATTTACTTGACTGAAGCATAGGTATATTCCACTAGTTCTTTCATCAATGGACACTAGATTTTGATGTTGTGAGGGTTGTCTGAGTAGTATATCTAGCAGACATGTAGTAGTAGTTACCCAATAATTACTAGTAGTGATCAGTCCCCTGAGCTTAAGTTCTAAATTGGAAATGATCCCTTTCAGGATACTGGCACCACCATTGGCATCGTGTAATGTCATAGAAGTGCTAACATCCATCAGCACTTTCGGATCATTTTCCCACACACAATGATTAATTAGATTTATTTCACTTCTAGAATCAATTATCACATTGTACATATAACATCCTACTCATACAGGTACTCATAGTAGAGCTCCATGGTTAGCACAAGTATGATTAGTAGAAGTGTGATTAGTAGTGGTATTAACCACTGTTATGATTTTTCTCCTTTTCTTGAACATCTTTCTTCTCATGTTCTCTTATCGTACTTATGTCTTCCTTGGGATATGCCAATATGACTACATCTTCTGTCTTCTGGTAGTTCATTCTCTTCACTCATGTCTCTTTGTCCTTTAGTCTTCCCTATGCTGTTCTTCTCTACCACCAGAAGGGGAATATCTTGTGTCTTTGTTCTCTTACTATCTCAGACCTTATCTCCACTGGTCAGCTCTCTTGTGCCTATCACATAGTTCTGATTACTCACCATTCTCCAACATTCTTTGAGATTCTATGATGACATGTCCTCTAGTTACATATATAGTGTCTCTTATGTATCTTGTTGCCTTATACTAGGTCTGTGCAATCTAGCATACTTCTTGTGTCCTTGACCCTAGTCTCATCCTCAGAAACCATTTCCCCTTGAGTCTCCAAGACCCTTTGAGTCTCTTACTAAGGCCTTGATCCCCACCTTTGACTCTTTGTGAGTTCCTCCTCGACAGTAGACCTTGACTCAGCTTTATGCAAGAAGGCGTCTTGCATAACAGCCACTGTCATATTCTTGACATGAATCTGATTGGCTAAAGCAACACTTAATTCCTGTGATGTACCTATTAGCTCACACACTGTCAAACTACATAATTTGGGTGTTCAGTATCTTAGTCAGCATGTCATGTGGTGTACATAGTTTTGTTAGCCTCTCTTTCTCCACTGTAGCCACTTCAGGTCCTGGTGTTTCACCTGTCCTTCAACATTCTTGGTCATAGGTCAGTTTTGGCTTGTAGTTGGTTGGTTAGGTGTCTCAGGTGCATTTCTAGTTGAACTTAGGTACTATTCACGATCTCCTACTGACCCTTTGTTCTACCTGAAGTCAGTTCTCTCATGCTTGTGTGTGGGAGGCTGGGTGCTCTGTCATCAGGCTCAGCATCTGATTTAGGGGCTAATTCAGTAGCATACTATGTGGCAGCCAAAAATAGGTATTGTCATTTTTCTCCTGGATTACTTTGTTATTCTTGAGGCCTTGAGCTACAACTATAAACTCTGAGACATATTACTTCCAAGCAGCTAGGTTGTCAAGGGTCTTGATAGAGAAGGTTTCTATCAGCCTCTCAATATCTCTTCTTCAGCAATGAGATCCCTCTTGGTCAGCATCATATATGTAGCTTGAGCATTTGTTTCTTGAGTGCTTCCTAATCATATTCCTGTACTCATCTAGGGATTTGATTAATTGGGATACTTTGGTACTGTAGTAGTTGGTGAATCCTTTGCATTTCTCCTCGTCAGAGATGATTTGACAGTCAGCCAATACTTGCTTGTACTGGCAACTGAAGTCCCAGACATGGTAATAGTGTCCTTTGAACTTCTTTAGGGCTTCTTGGCTATGTTTACTGGGAAGTAAGTGAGGTCCTGTACTTCCTTGAACCATGGTAGTAGTTGTTGTAGTAGTGGTAATTGTCAGTAAGGGTTTGAGGGTAATAACTGGGTTAGGGTAGCTGATCAACAACCCCTTATGGTGGGCTCCAGTTGACTTCTTTCTAGGCAACAAGCAAAGAACACTAACTAGAATACTCTCTAGACAATTGCTTTTGCCTTCATGGATAGAATACTAGAAGCTAGGAAAATATAATCTCCTAGGTGAAACAGTCCCAGTAACACTAGGATTGAGTCAGTGAGTAACTTCGTGTACCAGTAGTGTGGGTTGTTAGCTGATCCTCAACAGGTGTTGCAAAGATCAGAATTGAAGATGCTTCAGACTATGTGTCTGGTGCAGTTGAGTTTGATTTGATAGAAAGTGTAGGACAAAATATCCTAGTGATTGGTCAGCAGCTTTGTGGAGACTACTCTGACAATATGCTGCAATGATGAGTTGCTGGGTTGTTCACACAAATTGGTTTCCTAACTCAATTATATTGCAAACATAAGGAGTTGTGGTTTCAAGCATAGTGACTGAGCTACCTCTTATCTGCTAGGGTTAATAGTCAGTTAAAGAAGCAAGGGTTGCAGTAGAACTAGTAGGGATATATTGTTGGGGATCTGTTGTCACAAGAGCAGTCACTTCCTTTGTTATCACTGACCATTCAACCATTTCTTCACACAAGCAGTGCTTTTGAATGGCTGACTGGAGCAGCCAGTGCCTTGCTGGTTTGATCATCAGTGGAAACCCGACTTGGTCCTTATCAGCAGTGTCATCATACCTTGGGATGAGATTACATAGCTCAGTCCAAAGGTGATTGGAGAGTATATGTAGTTGGGAGCCCTTCCAGCCAGTGTCTTCCCTTGGCAAGACAATAAACACAAGAGCTTACCTTATTATGGTCAATCAACCCTGGTAACATTATGTTCTTAGGCTGTCCCTTGCTAATGAGGAGCTCTGTGTCCACTTCTACGACCACTCATGTGGTGTGATTTCTCCCACATTTAATATACATGCTGAGCCTGACACATTTCTGTACATCCTTAGCAGCATAGTATTTGGTGTCCACTTATATGTCAGCTTCAACATGACTATCACCATCACCCCACCTACATCACACAGCTGGAGACAGGCAATGACATTGCTTACTTTCTGATATTTTATGGAGTACATTGTGACTGATTCTGTGTGGGGAAATCCTTTCTTACATCAATAGTCCAATAGGTCATGGTGAAATGAAGGGGGGTGTTGCACCAAGATTGCAGCATAAAAAATACAATAATCAAGGATATCGAAAACAGGGCACAGTGCTTCTTTCTTGACTGGAGGTTTACTGTACAAATCAATAAATGAAATGAATAGGAGATTGGCAGGACTGTAAGTTAACTGGGATTTGGATTCTTGTATGCAACAAGACTCATGGTCTGTCAAGGGTATTCTACCATTTCTTTCCACAAATCTCTTTGATCAACTCAAGGGCTATGTCAATATTTATCTATCTGAAAAGCATGTCCCTAACTCACCTTGCCATCAAAAACCCCATTACTGTTGCATACACATATACAGATGATATCAAGTTACTGTTTTATGTCTTTATCTGGATTCTTGCCCTCTATAACAGACCCCTTGGCCATGAATGAGAAGGGATTGCACATCAAAACACTCTCCTCTCTTTCTGGAGTGAAGAGGTGGCTAGCAATTTCCAAACTGCCAAATTTGCCAAATTTACATTCCTTGTTTTCAAGTGAAGCAAGCTGAAGTTACAAATATTGCCCCATTGCTCTGATTTGCTCCCATTAGTAGAATTGTGATGCACACTTCTCGGGAGTTACATCTGCAAGAAGGGCCTTATGCCTTTTGATGAGGTCCTCAAATTCCTAGATGACTTCTTGTTGAAGATGCCAGGCAAGAAACCTCCAGAGATGACCATTACACTTCACAGATTAATGGAGCAGAATTGCTTCCTCAACACAGTTTTACCTCCCTGTCTCACTTCTCCCCATTGCACTACCAAAGCTGACACTACCAATACAGGACAATTACATCACTTGTGTGATGAAGTCAGAAGCATGGGAAATCCACCTTACCTGGTTAAACGGTTCAAGGCAATGTAATAGTAGGTATACTCAGCTTAAATTGACCAACCAGCCAAAGGTGAGTCCAATGAACAAAACCTACTACTATGCATGTGCTTTGTATGTGATATGATTTGTAATCTCATTAGCTGCTACCCTATGACTATTTTATATATATGCACATAGCAAAATGTACTGATATATATATATTGAATGAGACTCAGAACAGAACTTCCTTTGTCCTCACCACCATCATTCCTGGCCTCAATTGCAGATGGTGTCACAGCATTCCAGCAGTTTCCCACCCTTACCAAACAGGAAGTCAAAGGCAGGGTTGTTCAAATGTCATCCAGAATCTGATGTAAACAACTCACAAGCAAAGAAGAAGAGTAGCAAAGACTTTACCTCTTATGCAGATGGGAATGAGGTTGCAGATCACATTGATGGAGCAACTCACTGCCCCAAAAGGCCAGGTGTTGGGTCTGGTGGTTGGGTTTTAAAGCTAGAAAACATCAGGATGGCCCTCAAAAAGCAAATGGCACAGCCTCAGCAGGTAATAGGTGTAGCTGAAGACTTACCAGACAATCCACTTGCCCCTTCAAAGAAACAGAAACAGAGGAAAGCAAAGGGTAGTCTCTGACAAGCATGTGTATGGGCAGTATTGATTTTTCCAACAGTCAAGTGATCCTCCACCACTGTACCCCTCTGTTCCACCACCAGGCCCTCTTCACCAGGATAATGAACTGACTAGAGGCCACAGCCACGTATGATCTCTTTTTAGCCTGGAAATAAACTCACTTCCTCCCCAGTTAGGTTCACATTTCTATAGTGCTCAGAATGGGGACTGCTTTGGCTTTTTCATCATTTCACCCATTCCTATTATTCCACCTGGCTGTCAAGGCTGGTTCTACTCTGAGGGTGAACTCCAAAAGACTGAAGTTACTCAATGACTTGGCTTCACCATATGTAGTGTGCCCTTGTTTTGGTAGTCCTCAATGTCCCAAAATTGGTCAGGTGTTAGAAGGGTCAGGAAGGTCAGAGGTGTGAGGCTTAGCAGTGGGGCTAACTGGCAAGTGATCAGGACGAAAGGATCATCAAGAAGGGGGATAAAGGGATGGAGGAAATCTTAGTTGATTAATTGTCTAAGGACTATAAGGTAACTTGGGTATACTTTATATACTGTGAGGAATACTGAAGAAACCTATATGAGTTGAACTAGAGGCTGTCCTGGATCTCAGCTCAGTGGTGGGACTGCCCTGAGCTGTGGTGGTGTCTCAGAACATGAGTAGCACAGGACTAGTTCATATGGGGGTAAGTAAGGCACAAGAATGGAAGGAAGTATTAAATGTATAGTACATACATATGTCTCCAATACTTGGAGGTGACATAATGATGTTGGGGTTGACTAGACTGAGTCAGGATATTTGGGAGACTTGGTAATGCTTGGAAGAGCTTGGGGTACATAAGTAAAGTTTGGGATATGACACTGGCACAGAGCCAGGCTTACAGGCCATCAGTAATCTGTACGTCAGAACGGCCTATTCACAAGCAGCCATGTTCCCTGTGGTATTGGCCCCAAGTGTACCTAACCAGCTGCTGCACCCTTTGCCCACCCTTGGAAGGCTTCCTAAAATTGTGTCAGATTGTGTTCCTTCCATCTAGAGTGGAAGCAACTCAGAGGCACCAGCTCTGGAACTTCAGAGGTGGGCTTGGTCACACCAGGACTTCAGCTTCAACTTATGTGCTGCACCTGAGTTTCAAGTCTTGGCATCCTGAATTTACTAGGTCATTTGGAATCTATCAGAGGGGAGTGAAGGACTAATGTGCCAGCATGGCAACACTAAGTCAGTCCGAGGGAACTCTGAGAGTTCAGGGGTGATAGAATAAGTCAGTACTCAATGCACTTGGGGGTGAGTTGAGTAGACTTGGGGATAATTACTGAGTGGTGGTCTATAACTAGAGGACAACAGTGAGCACAAGGTTTGATTCAGGGTTCTATGTAAGTCTGAGGTTGACTTAAGAGGAGGGACAAGAGGGACAGGTGTGGGAGTTGAGAGGACAAGTGGGATTGGTGGCATAGGTATGGAGACAGTGTGATGATGACATGGCAATATTTGAACTGGAGAACTATGGCTACACTGTACAGTTTATATAGTAAAGCACAAGGTGGTGACCTGCACAGAATCAGTTCCATGCAAAGTCAGACATTATACATGAATGAGTGAACTTCCACACCAATCTTACAAGTGGAATCCCTCAACACAAAAGGGATAGATGACCACTAGTATAGTTTACCTACTTCCAAAGTTTCATACCATTCCATCAAAGGATAGAGGGGTTACGAATATATTTATCCCATCCAAGTTATTGGTACTACTTACATACATACATATGTACATACATCAGACTCGAGTGTCCATATTTGACACCCTTTCCACGGTCCAACTGCTTAGTTAATCTAAGGTCAGATGACCAATAGTATCAGCTACCTATATCTATTTTTATTTCCGATTTCTGACCATAGGCCATGGTGAAATTAAATATTTACTCCAACTTGATCTTTAATACCACCTACTGCTACATAGCAGAATGAATCATTTCATATCTTTTTCCACTACTAAGTACAGGTCTTCTTGGGAAAGGAGCCTGCTGATCCAAGTAACCATCAACTGATACAAGTAACACTTATGGACCCTTCTTGGTCCTTGTCAAGGTGACATAGCTGCACTCAGCAAACCTGACTGCCAGGAGTTGCATGAAAAGTGCACATCACAGGATAAGTGCTGCCTTGCTCTCACAATGATCCTGAGGGGGGAGGGCAGCAGCATGAACACTTTGAGCAACATGCAAATTGAGGTCAAGCTCTCCTGCGATGCTGTGGATATTGTGGGGCCATTTGATGGGATTAATCAAGTCTCTGGCAACTTTGCCTAATGTGAGAGACGACCTGATGATATCTAGAGGGCATGTACACATGACATAAACCAGGTCCTGAAGTACATTCAGCAGGAAGTTGCACCCTGTCATGAAGTTCCCAACAGAAGGTGCATGATGCTGACAATGATGAGCATGTTGACAAATGGCAATGCAAAATGACCCAGGCAAGAAGAGAAATGATGGTCTGTTTGGTGGAAACTGTGTGAGAACTGAAGTATCAACTGCATGATTTACATACCTGTCCTAAAGATGAAATTCTTGTCACATTTTTCATATCCCTGAATTTGACCAAGTCCCACCCTGACCTTGGACTACCTTAGACCACTCGGTTCACCTTGGTCCCTCCACCCCGGTCCTGTCCTGGACTACTTGGTCCATCCTCAGTCCCCTAACCTCTGTCCCACCTCAGATTACTTGGGCCATTTGGCCACTTGGACTTATGACCTTATATGGACTACTTCATTTAGACTTGATCATCTCATTAGCTTACTTACCCCCACTTGTATTAGGCTCACCCTTAGAATCCAGTGTCTATGCCACTCAGACCTTCAGATACTGCCCCCCATTCATTCACTCCAGATCTTGTACCTCACTGCACTCAGACCAATACCCTTCCAAAGCACACTGCTTTTGGCCTTCGGCCACTGCCTTGTACTGTACTATATAAACCCATATATTGTAGCCCTAGTTCCCTAGTTCAAAATATTTGTTGTGTTATCTGGTCATCACACCACTGCCTCTATACCTATGCTCTCAATCCCACTTGTCCTCTTGACTCCCCCACCCGACCCTCTTGTCCTTCCCTCTTAAGTTGTCCTTGGACTTAGAACTCCGAATTGAACTACTTGCCCTTGTCCTCTATTCGTAGACCATCACTCGGTAGTCACTCCCAAGTCTACCTGACTCATCCCCAAGTGTGCTGAGTACCAACTTATGCTATCACCCCCGAGCTCTCAGAGTTCCCTCAGACTGACTCAGGTTGCTGCGCTGGTGCATCAGCCTTTTACTCCCCTCCGACAGGTTCTGAATGACCAAGTAAATTTGGGATACCAAGACTTGAAACTTGGGTGCAGCACAGAAGCTGAAGCTGAAGTCCCACTATGACCAAGTCCCGCTCCAGAGTTCCGGAGTTGGCACCCTTGGACAGTTTTCCCCCTTACACTTTAAGCTGAGAGGAGGAAATCCCATCTTTGACAGCATTCCATAGATGAAATAAACCCCAGCTCCAACTTTCTTCAGAGCCACTGTGCCTCTACAATCCCATCCAGTTAAGAGTGTTCGTTTTGCAGGTGAGACATCAAAGCTCTTCTCATGTTTCTCAATTGAATCCTGTTGAGCTAGAAAATCCATGTTTGACAACCACTGGCAACTTGTATATGTCAATCAAGGAGTTGGGTCTGTGAATGACCTTGGATCTGAGTGAAAGGTAACATTCAGGTATTGAAATTGCTTCCTCCTGGTATTTAACTGTGCTGACAAATTCTTAAGTGAAAGGTCCGACTGAGCAATCTGATGGGTGGTTTCTGAGTCATGTTGATTGGGTCTGCATCAGTGGGGGTTGATGTTAGGCAGGCCATCACTGTGCTTGATTGGAACTGGCTTTGAATCAGAGGGTGTCATGTCTGCCCAAGGAATGTCATCAGTTATGCTCAGTGATACATGAGAACACCAAAACACACTATTAGGACCATCCACATCACAAGGGTTGTCTAAAGGCTTTTGTGGCACAGTGAGAGAACTTTGGAACCCACTTTGTAAATCATTGTAAGGAGTCAAAACTGTGGCATTGGTGTGGCCAGGATGGAGCAATGTCTGCAGCAAATCGCCTCTTGGAAGAATGATGATGATGAAGATAAACTGAGTTTCAGCTCTCACTGTTGGTCAGCTCTTGCATGTGTCTTGAATGTTGAGGGCAAAACATATTATCCAATAACTTATTGGCTGGTGACTGGATCACAGTCAGTCATCTTGGCACATCCCACTGATTTGCATTGACACAATTGCTGCTGTTTTTGTGGCTTGATTGAGGGGTGTGAGACGAGTGGACATTCAACAAGGGGAGAATGTTGGAAACTGATGTGCTGTAGAGATATGATCCTATTTTTTGGGAGGGATTAGGTAATCCATTGACACTTGCAACATTTGTGTGCTTTAGTGTGACTCTGAATCACATTTCACCATAGGCATTGGCCTGGAATTACAGTTCTAAATTGGAATCCATTGTGCCACCAACAAAACACCCAGGCATAGCTTTCAAAGGTAGTAAAAGTGAACAGAGACCCCAAATTTGAATGTAGCCGTAATACCCTTGATTTTTCAAGTTTATTTGCAAGTAAATTGGAATTGTTTTCTTATTCATACTTTACATTCTCTGAACAAAGTCATGGTGGCTCAGGCATTATCTCTAAATCCAGCAGTGAGATTTGAAGTTTCTTGTACAAAATAAGAGCATGTTGTGGCATAGCTAACTTCATGCCTTTTAGACATGTGTCAAGTGGGATTGCAAGCACTCAGTTTAACATATTGTAGACAGATTTACCTTGCAATACAAGTGAATCAACTTCACATTCTGAATACAATTTTTGTACTCAATTCTGCAGACAGAATCCTAAGCCTGAACAGCAAAAAAGTGTTTGGATCACATTGACCAGATTTTTCATACAGAGTCACTCCAACTCATTGTTTAAGACACTTAACACTCTCCAATGCTTGCTTAAACTGGCTTGGATGAAAAGAGCTGAAGTGTGTTCACTGCACTGCACTGAGCTGTGTTGAAGTGGCTTAGTACTGCTTGTGCACAATTTTCAAATTAACATTCTAACCTAGCATATCCTCTTACATGTGAGATATAGCAAAACAAGCATAAGTGGGAGATGGTCAGAGGTGTTGGTGTTGCCTTGAAGTTCGGGGGGGAGGGGGGGTGAGTGAACTTGAAGACAAGGTGAAGGTGGGGGATGAGTCGGTCGCATCTGTGAGAATAAAACTTGATATACATGATGGGTGTGAGGGGCGGGGAGTGTGAATGGCTCTGATAACAGAGCAAGCCTGCTCCTTGGGGGGTGTACTGGGCGAGCTAGTGGATTGATATGTGGGTGGGGAGTGATCAGGGAAATGATCGAAAGCTGATGAGTATTGTGGCTCAATTGTAATTGTGATCATTCAGAAGAGATCACACCAAAATGGACATCACTGCAAGAAGCAGACAAATTAGTGAAGAATAGTACATGATCAAGGGGTATGCATCAAAGGTAAATTATAGTATCCTGAAGTATATCCTGTGGGCTGAATGCTATCCCCAGTGAGCTTGCCAGCTCTGAGCTATTCACCACATCCATGTCCACTACACTGCTGCCCTGTTGCTCCCATCACCTGGAAAAAGGTCTATTTTCCCCTCATGTGTTTCCTCAACATCTCAGCGCATATTGTGTATATACTCAACAGCACTTAGTGCACCATGTTGGAATGCAGTGCAGTAACCTTGACCCCAGTTCTTCATGGTTGTCCCTAGCCCAGACAGAGCTTCTCTGCTGGAATGAGTCACAGACTCCACAGGCTAGATGTGCAGGTCAGTATCAACACATTTTGGGTTTGATTGTAATGGTATCCTCACACTATCTAGCTGCACTAGCTTCAGACCAATGCTGGTGATAGCAAGTGTCACCATGGAGATCAATATAATGCAGAAAATGGAGATATGGTCTGCAAAGAGGTGCTGTGTCATATCCTGAACTTTTTCTTACATATTCCAAACACTACTGAGTGTTACTGACCCCCC
>JBBPRK010000266.1:0-28383 GCA_038093075.1 Boletus patriciae | reverse complement strand
CTTAGTCATTTTTCTTTCTTTCCTTTACCTTATCAGATCAACTTATAACAGCCACGCTGTCTCTATGCTTCTCTTTTCTTTTCACATCATGCCGCATGCACTCCTCACTTCATTCATTTCCGTGCAGTGCATGGCTATGCCCTTCTCTTCCATTCTGCCACCGCCGTGCGGTTGCCTCATGTTTCACTTCCTTTCCATCCCATGGCCGTGCTTGATGCATGCTTCTACCTCATGCCACTAGAGTCCGGAATATTCTAGAACAGTCATCAGTAGATCTGATACAAACATGTACAAACATATGTAGTAGTATATAAGGGCACAAGTCCCAGCCAGAGAACTCCAGTTTAGTTCTCTTGGGTTTTCCCCTTTACAACCAGTGAGATCACCTCCGCAACCACTTGCTAGCGCATTCGGTGCGTATCCCTTCTTTTGATTTCCTAGAGTGCCAGTTGACGCTGAGCGACGCATGGAAGACTGGGTGGATCTTCCATGTTTTTGGCAGGCGGAGTTGGTAGACGATTGGGGAAAGGATTTTCGTGATAGTAAAGGGTCCTTCTCGTTTAGGAGCAAACTTTGGGTTGATCACAGATTGTTTGAGGTTTCTGGCTTCGAGCCAGACTTTGTCTCCGAGTTTGAATGGGGAGAAGGATCATCGAGTTCTGGCTGCCATGACTTGGCGGGCTAGTTCATGTGCCGCTAGGGCTTCGTCACGGGCGGCGGAGAGGGTTTTTAGGCGGGTTTCGACTGCGGGAATAAGAGTGTCGGAGATTACTGAGGGAAGGGCACAGGGTTCGTATCCCATCATGAGGTAAAACGGGGATTGGTTGGTGACGGAGTGAGGGCGGTGATTGTGGGTGAACTCAGCGTGGGAGATGTTATCGGCCCAAGATCCAGGGTTGTTTCCACAGAAGATCCGAAGGTAAGTTTCGACTTCTTGGTTTACTCGTTCGGTTTCTCCGTCAGATTGGGGATGGTAGGCGGTAGAAGGAGATAGATCGTATTTCAGGAGTTTCCCAAGTTCCCGAGCGAAGGAGGAGGCAAATTGGGGTCCGCGGTCGGAGATACTTTTGTCGTAAAGGCCAAAGCGAAGGTACACTTTGTGGAAAAAGAGCGCGGCAATGCCTTCAGCGGTGACGTTCTTCTTTGTGGGACAGAGAATCACCCCCTTAGTAAGGCCATGGTCGACCACAACCAAAAGGGAATCAAAGCTGGCAGAAGAAGGGAGGTCTGTGATAAGATCGCAAGAGACCTGTTGGAAAGGGCGGGATGCGGAGGAGCGAATAGGGGTGAGCGGCGGGACGGTGGGGTGGGTATTCGCCTTGTTCTGCTGGCAGGTTGAGCAGCCTTCAACATATTTGCAGATGTAGGAGGCGAGGCCGGGCCACCAGAATTCCGCTGCGACAAGTTGCCGAGTTTTGAGGTAGCCGGGGTGACCGGCACTTTTGTGGTCATGACATTGCTGGAGAATGGCGTGGTGGAGGGAATTGTCGTTGGGGACATAGACACGACCTTGGTAGGTCAGGATGCCTGCTTCGACCTGCCAGTCGGAGAGGCGGGAATGGAAGGGGAGAGGGATGTCCTCATTCATGGACTGGAGGGCTTGGAGGACAAGGGGGTCACCTGCAGAGGCAGATTGGACACGGTGAGAGAGGGCGACGTCAATAACGTTGATGAAGAGGGACAGGGGAAGGAGAGTAACTCCATTGTTGTCATCGTTGGAATGGGGAAGGAGGTCAGGGCGTCGAGAGAGGGCATCAGGGCCGGCGAGGAGTTTTCCTGGGACGTGGACCATTTTCAGGTCAAAGTCTGCGAGGTCGATGAGCCAACGGGCCTGTCGTTGGTTGAGGTTTTGGGGGGAACGGAAGTAGGTGAGGTTCTTATGGTCGGTGAAAACTTGGACTGGGAAGGGGGATCCATGGAGGTAGTGTCGCCATGACTTTAAGGCTTGGATGACAGCGAGGAGTTCTCTGTCGTAAATGTCGTAGTTCCGTTCCGCCGGAGAGAACGACTGGGAGAGGTAGGAACATGGGTGCCATTCGCCATTGGAGTCGGTTTGGAGAAGGATGGCACCAGAAGCATATTTAGAGGCGTCTGTGGCCACGGCGAAGGGTGCAGCAGGGTCAGGGAGGTGTAGGACTGGTTTGGACAGAAACAAGGATTTGAGCGTGTCAAAGGAGTGTTGGCATGTGGGGGACCAGTTCCATGGCAGGTTTTTCTTGGTGAGGTCGATGAGGGGGCGGGCAACGTTGGAGTAATCTGGGATGAAACGTCGGTAGAAGTTGGCAAAGCCAAGGAACGATCTAACGTCCTTGACTTTCTCGGGGGTGGGCCAGCTGGCGATTCCATCTAGCTTTATGGGGTCCATGGTGAGTTGGCCTGGTTTGATGATCATGCCGAGGTATTCTACTTCAGTGGTGGCAAAGCGACACTTCTCCAATTTGAGGTGGAGGTCCAGTTCCGTCATGCGTTGGAGGACACGTTTAGTGTGTTCACGGTGGGTTTCTTCGTCGGGGGAGAAAATAAGGAGGTTGTCCATATAAATGACAAGCCAACCTTCGGCAATCATGTCGTGGAAAGAGTCATTCATGAACCGCTGGAACGTGGCCGGGGAGTTGGTAAGTCCGAAGAACATCACTGTTGGTTCGAAGAGGCCTTTATGTGTAATAAAGGCGGCTTTCCACTGATGGCCGTCCTTGATGCGGACGTTGTTGTATCCCCAACGGACGTCAAACTTAGTAAATAGTTTGGCGTCTTTGAGTTTGTCGATGAGGTCCGAAATGAGGGGAAGAGGGTAGGCATCGCGGGTGGTATGTTCGTTCAGGTATCGGTAATCCTGACAGGGGCGGAGACCGCCATCCTTCTTCTTGACAAAGAAGAATGGGGATGCTTGGGGGGAATTTGAAGGGTGAATCTTTCCGCAGTCGAGGTTTTCCTGGAGGAAGTCTTCGGTGGCCTTTCGTTCTTCAGGGGACAGGGGGTAAACCTTTCCAACTTTTGGGGTAAAGGAGTTGTTGAGGTTGATTTCGTGGTCATAGGGCCTAGATGGCGGGACATGATCGGTGGCTTCTTTGGAGAAAACCGAAGCATAGTCGGCAAATTCCAGGGGAAGGGTTTGTTTTGGTTTTGCCCTTTCAGTGGCGGCGGCGAGTTCAGTGGCAGTGGTGATTTTGGAAATCTTTTCTTCCAGGGGGGAACCTTTGTAAAGGAAACAGGACCCGCATCTGATAATCCGGTGAAGGGTCCGGTTCGTATCCGCACGGGCTAGGAATTGGGATTCCTCTTCCCATCCGTTATACTCGAAGAGTTGAGAATCAGTGATTGCGTTGACGTGGGTGTGCCGAGGGGGTCGGTAGGATGATTTCTGGAAGTGGGAGTTATGGCGGGAGGTGTCGGCAGTGTGGGAAAGGTAGAGCTCTTTGGACTGATCTAGGGATTCGTTGATTGACAGGGTTCTCTGATTCCAGTCAATGGTTGGGTTGACGTCTTTGAGCCAGGGGAGCCCTAAGATTATGTTTTCATTTCCTAGGGAGATGACGTGGAAGGTGACTTTTCGGGCGATGCCCTCGATGTTAAGGAAGAGGGTGGAGGTGAAGCAAATTACTCCTTTGCTGTTAATGGTGTTATCAGCGTTCCTCGCATAGATGGGTTTCTGTAGTTGGGTGGTGGGGAGGGAGTGTTTCCTGACGAATCCCCAGTTGAGACAGGAGATACTTGCGCCACTGTCAATGAGGGCGAGGGTGTCGACGGCTTTCAGGGTGTGCGATGGTTTGATAAGTTGGATTGGGATTTGCATAGAGGGGGTAGTTTTTACACTGATTGCGGCACACTTTACACTAGGGAGAACTCGCATCGAAGGAGTTTCCCGATCTAAAAATCCATGGTAGTGAAGGAGATCCTTCTCACATTCTCGTCTTCTTCATCATCATCGACGGGTTCTAGTTTCGGGAGATCTTCCATGACCTGTCGAACTTTAGGTGCGTTGTCCTTGTACTTAGGGCATTTGGAACTCATGTGCCCGGGTTGTCTGCAACGGAAGCAGAGTCCTTTCTCCATGCATTTCTTGCGTTCTTCGGCCGTGAGTTTTCCTACTTTGATGACATCTACGTCCATGGCGTCAGGGTCGCGAGCTTTGGTGGGGGTGGAGAAGGAGTGGTAAGATTGATGGGCGGATTTAGAGTTTTGTTTAGAGATTTCTTCAGCGCGCTCCCATTGGGTCTGGAAAGAGATGGCTTTCTTGTACCAGTCATCAATGGTGGAGGGGACCGTGTCCATGGACATGATTCGACGCATGAGGGGGGAGGGGATTCTGGCAGAGAAGTATCCGATAAGGACATTCTGGTCGGTGATGCTTGCGAGTGCTGAGTAGTTTTTAAAGTGTGAAATGTATTCGGTGAGGGTCGGGGAGTAGGTGTTGTTCTTCCCTTTGGTCATGCACTTGGTGGAGAGCCAAGCGATGGTGGTTCCTGTGACATCGTGGTGTTTGAACGCGGCTTCGAACTTCGTGATGAAGTTGGGGAAAGTGCCCATGGCTATGGTAGTTCCGGTGATGGTGTTTTGCCTGAAGGTGGTTGCCCATGTGAGGGCGGATCCCTTAGTCATGTAGGAGAGAGCGAAAGTGATCTTTTTGTTGTCAGTGTCGTAGACTTTGTCGTTGATGAGGAGGTAGAATTGTACGGCGTTCAACCATTGGGTGGATTTGTCATAAGATCCATCAAAGGCTTCCGGTGCTCCGATACGGAGTTCGGTGGGTTTCAAGGAGGACATGGGTGAAGGTGGTCTGGGGAACGGTGGGGGAGGAGGTGGTGGTGCGTAGGACAAGGGAGGTAAGGTAAGATGGGGAAAGACTGGGTTGGTGGCGATAGGAGTTGGGGAAGGGGGAGTGGGGGCGCACGGAAGGTGGGTGTGGGCGAGCTGATGGGCTAAGTCAAGGTCTTGGTTTTCAAGGTCGGACGATATGGTTACGTCTTGGTCAGAGTTTTCTTCCGGTTCAGAGAGCTCAGCTTCTGAGGGTGAGTCGATGGGTTGTTCTCAGGCACCGCACCATGAGTACCGAGGGTTGTTCTGTGGGTACGAAATGGTGGAGGACTATAACGGTGATAGCCTCGTAAGGTAACTTTGACCTTTTGTTACGCTTGGACCGGGTAGGTACTGGCGTAGACTCGATTGATTGTGAGATCGCCCTAAGGGTCGTCCTTTAGGGGTTCAAGCGTCAAGACGGACGCCGGGGTTCGAAGGTTTCAGAGGAGCGTCGACTCAATAGTACGACGAAGACTAAGAGAGATCCGAGGTAAGATGCGATGACCTTGGTATATTCGAGGGAGTATCAAGTAGGTCAAAGTTAGAGATACGATACAGGAAGTACAATGGTTTATATAGGAAAGGAAGAGTGTGCACGGACCAAGTAACGCCTGCCCTAATCAAAGGGAGACGTGTCATCATAGAACAGGAAAGAAGGTGATAGAAACGATGAGTAAGAGGAACTACGTAACCGGCACAAGAGAACCGATCGGTGGAGATAGATGTCCAAGACAGTAAAAGAACAAAAGCAATGAGTACCCCTTCCGGTAGTAAAGGGAAACGGCGTGGGGAAGTCAAAGGGAGAATAGATCGAGGAAAAGAAGCAATCGTAACAAGATGCAAGACGATCTCTTTGTCCGTGTTTTGTTCCAGCAGTTCTATTTGCCGGGTTTCGTCGTAATCCGCAAGGAGGGCGTAGTTTTCGAATTTCAATAGAAAAGCCTCCATGGGGTGCTCTTTTTGTTTCAGGTTCCGGAGAGCTAACTGGTTCTGATCTTTTTCGTTGGTGGATCTGAAGTGTTTCTCGACCAGGGTTGAAAAGTTGTCCCAGTCGGTTTCTCCTACTCCCCTTAAGATGGCGTTCAGCTGGCTCCTTGCAAAGTCACCAGCCCTTCCTCCTACCATGCGTGAGAGCACGGTGGAGATTGCCTTTCGGTCAGGGAGTGCAGTGGCATTTTCATGTCGCCAACTGCAGACACGTGTCCACCATTCTTCAAATTTCTTCCCAGGTGAACCGTCGAAGTTCCCGGGGTCAGAAAAGACCTTTGATAATTTTGGCTCGGAAGGAGCCCTTGTCCCTGCACTCGGGCCGCTTGATGGTATGGCCAGAAGCTGTGCTTTCAACTGGTCGACTTCTTGTGACAAATTTATGTTTAGGATCCTGGTTGCGTCCAGTACATCCTGTTGTGCTTCCATGAACAGTCTAAGTTCTCCTGCTAGGTCACCCCAACTACCACCAGATGATCCTGCGACTGAAAGGGTGGCAGCCAAACTTGCGGGGAGGGAGGAAGACATATTATATTATTTCAGGAAGTGTATCAAGAGGGGCGGCAGAGTATTTGTTTAGGACGTAAGGTAACCCGGCTTATCTGTTCATCGGGGCGTGGGTCTCCAAGGTTAGCATGGTGAATGTTTTTCCGTAATAACGGCTTCTTCCTCTGGACCCTTTGCTTCTTTCTGGGTACTTTCTCTGGTACCTGCTCCTCTTCTTCTCTTTCTCGCTTTACTACTACCTCAGGACGGGGGGACCAACCTTCCCTAGTTAGGGTACACAAGTACTTGAGTTCAGGTTCTTCTTCCCGAACAGACGACCCATGTGCGACGGTGGAGGATACTAAAGGGGCGGGATAGACAAGTTCCGCCGGTTCCGACTCTAGGTTGTTGGGGTCGATGGACTGGTGCGTCTGGATGGCATACTCTTGTGTAATCAGGGAAAGGAGTGAGGTGATGGGGTCGGTGGATCTGAGGGCGACCATGATCGTTCTTAGTGGGTCTACTAAGAATCCTTCTGAGTCTCTGGGTAATACGTACGAGGACGGCCTTAACTCCTCGTGGAGTAGGGAAAGGAATCTTGTTGCCGGAGATGGAGCGTCAACTGCTTCTTCCGCAGGCACAGGCGGTGGGATACCAATAGGTGCTTCTTCTCGCTCAACGGGTTCTAACCCCCTTTGGATTGTGGGAAGTGCACTGCCTCCTGCAGCGACTGTTGCCACGTAAGGGTGGCGAAGGGAATCTTCGACTGGCCTAGCCGAGTCGATAGCAGGGAAGGGGTGGAGCAATCTGTGAAAGAAGATGGGCACTGGCGATAGTCAGGACTAGCTGTGCGCCGCGATGAGGACTTTGACTGCTACTAACTTGTGTGGGCACGTCGACGAGGGTGATTCAGTAGAGTAGTAGATAGTAGTTTAGTTCTAATGAAACAACCCAAAGGTAACCAGCGTCAACTGGTACTCTAGGGAATCGAAGAGAAAGATACGCACCGAATGCGCTAGCAAGCGGTTGCGGAGGTGATCTCACTGGTTGTAATGGGGAAAAACCAAGAGAACTAAACTGGAGTTCTCTGGCTGGGACTTGCGCCCTTATATACTACTACATATGTTTGTACATGTTTGTATCAGATCTACCGATGACTGTTCTAGAATATTCCGGACTCTAGTGGCATGAGGTAGGAGCGTGCATCAAGCACGGCCATGGAATGGAAGAGAAGTACAGCATGAGGCAACCATACAGCAGTGGCAAAATGGAAGAGAAGAACATAGCCATGCACTGCACGGAGATGAATGGAGCGAGGAGTGCATGAGGCATAATGTGAAGAGAAAAGAGAGGCATAGGGACAGCGTGGCTGTTATATGTTAATCGGATAAGATAAGAGAGAAAAACAACTAAGTCCATTGTGTCGATGTTAGGCGTATAGAGCTGTAACACTACCCCCTCTCTAAAGATCGACTTCCAGGCGATCAAAAGGAATTTGCTTGGGGTGAAGACTGGTAAGAGGCTCCGGTCTCTTTTGGAAAAGTAATAAGAAGTCCTCTGGTGGGATTGAAATGGCCCTAGGTGCCATGGGATTAGCGTGGTAGAAGTCACTCAATGCTTCTTTCGCGTTTCCAAGGTGACTTTTAGGTTCCCAGGTACGATCTGTGTCGTCATAGCCCCTCCAATGGACGAGGAATTCTAGCTTTTTATTTTTATAACGTGAATCAATGATCTGGTCCACCTCCCATTCGTTGTCTCTGTCTTCAGTGACATGCACGGGTCCCGGCTGGTTAGAGACTTGTCCTTCCAGGTGGTCACGATAGGGTTTAACCCGTGAGATGTTTACTACAGGGTGGATTTGCATTGATTTTGGTAATTTTAATTCAACGGCGTTAGGTCCTGCCAAGCCGATGATGGTATACGGGCCAAGCCATCGCTCGGATAGCTTGCGAGAGGCACATGTCAAACGTAGGTTGTTTGTGGATAGCCAGACTTGCTGGCCAATGGTGTACTTGGGCGCTGCCAAGCGGCTTTTATTGGCGTTGACCTTCATTCGGTCTTGTGCCTGTTTCATATTTTCTTTGACGCTTTCTATTACTTCTTCCATTTCTGATGCGAACTTCTGAGTCGCTGGGGCCCTGTCCGAACTAATGGGCTCAATTCCCATTTGAGGAAGGTATGACCTTGTCATGTCAAAGGGTGACTTCTTGGTCGAAGCGTGTTTCTTTGTATTAATGGAGAATTGGGCGATTGGCAGCCAGGCAAACCATGAATCTTGCTTCTCAAAGCAGTAGATCCGTAAGAACTTCCCAATCTCCTTGTTGACAATCTCCATTTGTCCATCTGTTTGCAGATGAAAAGATGTCGATAGCTTAGTGGAGATACCGAGGGCCTTGTTAAGCTCCTGCATAACTTGTGCCGTGAACTGCGGGCCTCGGTCCGATGTGATAGAGCATGGAAGGCCATGATGCTTCCATACGTTTGCCAAGAACAACTTTGCTGTGTCCAGGGCTGAGCATGTTTTCATACAAGTGATCAACTCAACCTCCTTAGATAAGTGATCGACCACAGTGAGGATCAAGTCGTAGCCGTGGGATGGGGGAAGGTCGGTAATGAAATCGGCTGATATGTGTTCCCACGGGGTATTCGGAATGGGGAGTGGTTGGAGGAGGCCTGCTGGGGCCTGATTAGATCCCTTGAATCTTTGGCATGTGTCGCATCTAGCAACGTAATCTTTGACTAGGGTAGCCATTCCAGGCCACCAGTAGTTGCGCTGCAACAATTCTATGGTTTTCTCATAACCCGGGTGTCCTGCAACCGGGGAGTCATGGTGTTTCTGGATGATCTCCATCCGTAGTATGCTACTTTCCAGCACGTAAAGTCTGCCGAAAGTGTCATAAAGGCAACCATCACACTCTTCACAGATGGAGTTCTTCTTACACAGCCTCTGAATATCTGCTTCATTCAGAAGGCACGTGGTGTTGAATATTTTTTGTTTTAATATATCCCCATCATCTGCGATACGGATGGTTGTCCTAATCTTATCCAGGGTAATAACAACGATTCCTTTGTTGACATCTTCTATTCCCACGGTGTGATCTTCTCTTCTAGAGAGAGCATCTGGTTTCGTCATTGTGTGGCCAGGCTTGTAGAACCACAACATGTTGAACCATGAGAGGTACATAGCCCATTAGGCTTGCCGACGGTTGAGATCCTGTCTCGTCATGAACCATTGCAAATTTGCATGGTTGTTCCAAATTTTGAATTGGTGCCTAGCACCTTCTAGGTAATGACGCCATTGTTCCAGCGCTTGGATGACTGATAGCATCTCCTTGTCAGCGACTGGGTAGTTCCGTTCTTGTGGCGTCATGGAGTGGGATGAAAAAGCAACAGGCACGAAGAACATGGGTGACGTTTGGGGGGATTTAGAAGGTCTTATGTCACCCTTCTTAAGCTGATCATCAAGGAACGCAGTAACCTCTTCTTGCTCCTGTGGTGATAGAGGGATGATTCTGCCTTTCTTGGGCTTGAACGTGTCCTTGAGATCTATTGCATGATCCCATGGTTTTCTGATTGGCATACGTTCCGATTCCTTTTTTGAGAATACGTTAAGGTATTTGTAATATTCCACTGGGACTAACTCCTTGGGGGTTTTCTCTCTAGGTTTCTGAGATTCCTGTTGCGCTTCCAGTGTGCGGATTGTTTCATGAACGTAATATTGGTTATCGTATTCCTCTTCTTCCACCTCTTGGATGAAAGCAGACTTGTCCTGCAGCATGTGACAGTGACGTGGGCAACGTGTCATCTTGACAGTGCCTTTTGTCCAATCAATTTCCGGGTTGTGGCGTTGCAACCACGAGAAACCCAGAATGAAGGGGTTCTTTCCCAGATCGGTTACTTCTGCTGTGACTTTCTCATGATGACCCTGAAATTCTAGAACCAGCTCCGCGGAATGCGTAATGCTTCTGGCAGAGTTACGTGTTCCATCCACGTTGTATACAGGAATGGGGTTTTGAAGGGGGATAAGTGGGACCTTGTGTGTTTCAGCCCACATTTTGTCGATAAAGATTGTGTTTGCACCTGAATCTAAGAGTGCGTCTGTCTGAGTGAAATTCTGCCACTGCGTAAACGGCGCAATCCAAATAGATAGATTGATTTCTCATGCGGGTCTTACGCTTTGCACATAAGCGTCGTCTGGGATTTCTGAACTTTTTTTGTTTTTTGTAGAGGAATTAAGCACAGGTTTAACGTCCCTGCCGAGCCCACTAGGGGACCCCTCTGACAGCGAATTGGAAATGAGGTTTGTTGCTGCAGAATCCTCATCGTCAACGATTTCTTCCACAGCGAGGTTTTCATATCGGTTATGCCCCTTCACACACCCAGATACGTGTGTCGGAGCTAAGCTTTTCCCACCGACTTGGCAGTGAGTGTTTCGTAATCTTTGAACCAGGCTCTAGCCTCGTCTAGCAACATTCCTTTTATGGAAGAGGTCCAATCTCGGCCTTTTCCCTTGTTGTCCTTGTTGGCGCTTTTATTCTCATCCCAGGAGGTGGCGGGCTTTTCTTCAGTCTCGGTGGCGCGTACCTGGCAGCCCTTGCCCTTGCCCTTGCCCCTCTTGGAGCAAGCCTTTTGGTGACCACCTCCGAAGAAGTGACACTTGGGGCACTGAAGTTTTGGCTTCGGACAGTCCTTGCCGAAGTGCCCTTCTTGTTGACAGTTGAAACATTTGTTCCTGCCGCCTGTCTTTACGGTATCGATGTCCATGGCGTTAGGGTCCTTTTGCTTGACCCGTTCCACTGTTCCTTTCTGGATGAAACTTAGGAGCTGTTTGCGGGCCCCTGCTTGCCGGAGATCGGCTTTGAATGTGTCTAGGAACATGTAACGTCCCTTTTCCAAAATTAGACGTGTTATGCTTGGACCGGGTAGGTACTGGCGTAGACTCGATTGATTGTGAGATCGCCCTAAGGGTCGTCCTTTAGGGGTTCAAGCGTCAAGACGGATGCCGGGGTTCGAAGGTTTCAGAGGAGCGTCGACTCAATAGTACGATGAAGACTAAGAGAGATCCGAGGTAAGATGCGATGACCTTGGTATATTCGAGGGAGTATCAAGTAGGTCAAAGTTAGAGATACGATACAGGAAGTACAATGGTTTATATAGGAAAGGAAGAGTGCGCACGGACCAAGTAATGCCTGCCCTAATCAGAGGGACGCGTCATCATAGAACGGGAAAGAAGGTGATAGAAACAATGAGTAAGAGGAACTATGTAACCGGCGCAAGAGAACCAATCGGTGGAGATAGATGTCCGAGACAGTAAAAGAACAAAAGCAATGAGTACCCCTTCCGGTAGTAAAGGGAAACGGCGTGGGGAAGTCAAAGGGAGAATAGATCGAGGAAAAGAAGCAATCGTAACATTACCCCCCATTTACATCCAAAACTCCGGAGAAGGATAACGTATGAACGGTGTGAGTCAGAAGTCAATGTACGAAGAGACAGGGGAGCCAGTCATGTTGGCGATGGCAATGTCGTCGTAATCAAAGTCTTTGAGAGGAGAACGAGAACGAGGAGGGGAGCAAGAGCGAGGATTACGACGTCGAACACGAGAGTTTTCCGGGACCATTTGTCGAGAACAAGGAGGAGGGACTGGACGAGGTTGGGAGGAGGAGGACGACGAGGAAAAAGAGGGACGAGAACGAGGGTGACCCAGAGGGCAACATCGTTGAGGGTGGCCAGGACAGTTGACCTTGCATATGGGGCAGACATACCACTAACAGTGGATGCGAATATGTCCGAGGTGGTGACACTCGAAACAAGACTCGTGGTAGCGAGGATGGTTGCGGGAGAGCGGGGCGTCGACTGGTACGCTGTGAATGGTTCCAGTGGTGTCAACTTCATGGCGGAGTTCAGTACGTTGGAGGGCTAATTCGACTTCGGGGGAGAGGGGGGAAGAGGAAGCGGATGGGAGCGGTTGGGGGTTGGTGGACATAGTCAGTTCCTTGACGTATCGTTCTAGATCGTCGGCAAACTCGGGCATTTGCATCTGGTAAAAGGTGGAGAATAAGTCCTCTTCAACCTTGCGTTGAATGGTACGAAGGGTGTTGCATCTACGGCCAATACTGGATGGGGAAGAGGCGAGGTCCAAGATGGCTTTCAAGCGTTGGTTTTGGAGGTACATGCGGGTTACGCTCCAGAGGGGAGAGTTCGGTTCGAGATGAAACTCGAAAGCGCGGTGAAGGTGGGGAGTGTAGAGATGGGAATGGAGGATATCACGAGCGTGACCATCTAGGGTTCCTTCACGAAGACGGTGAGCAGCGAGAGGGATGTCAACAGAGAGGATGGGAGTAGGGTTTATCGAGGAATGAGATGTGGGTTCCAGTGGAGCAGGAGGAGGAGTAGGCACGTTATCGACATCTGGAGATCCCCTACCATCTCTTCGAGATAGTCCCCAACCAGCGTCGGACCTGGTAGAGGTAGGAGAAGAACTGTGAGAAGAAAGAAGTGAAATCGTAGGGAGAGGACACAGTAGAAATCGTAGGGAGAGAGGACACAGTAGAAATCGAGGAAGCATTGGTGGACATGATAGTGAGGGGATGATGGTGGAGCGAGGTTAAGAGGGGAAAACGGCGCGGTGGAGTCTTTTGTATGTGGTGAGAGCGGACTTGGCATTTTTCAAGTTCTGTTCTGGGATCCAAGAGTCTTCTTCGGCGGAATATCCTTTCCATCAGATCAGGAACGATCGTTTGGTCAGAGTTCCGCGGTGGCATAGGATCTTCTTGACTTCGTATTCTTCTTCTCCATTGATAAGGTCAGGAGGTGGCGATGGGAAATTAGGGCCGTGGACGGCGTTTTCACGATAAGGAGATAAGAGGGAAGCGTGGAAGACTGGGTGGATTTTCCAGGTTTTCGGTAAGCGAAGTTGATAGACAATCAGGGATAGGACTTTCGTAATGGTGAAGGGTCCTTCTCGTTTGGGGGCAAATTTCGGGTTGATTATGGATCGTTTGAGGTTCCTGGCTTTGAGCCAGACTTTGTCTCCGAGTTTGAACGGGGAGAAGGATCGTCGAGTTCTGGCTGCCATGACTTGGCGGGCAAGTTCATGTGCCGCTAGGGCTTCGTCACGGGCGGCGGAGAGGGTCTTTAGGCGGGTTTCGACTGCGGGGATAGCAGTGTCGGAGATTACTGAGGGAAGGGCACGGAGTTCGTATCCCATCATGAGGTAAAACAGGGATTGATTGGTGACGGAGTGAGGGCGGTGATTGTGGGCGAACTCAGCGTGGGAGATGTTATCGGCCCAAGATCCGGGGTTGTTTCCACAGAAGATCCAAAGGTAAGTTTCGACTTCTTGATTTACTCGTTCGGTCTCTCCATCAGATTGGGGATGGTAGGCAGTCGAAAGGGATAGATCGTATTTCAGGAGTTTCCCAAGTTCCCGAGCGAAGGAGGAGGCAAATTGGGGTCCGCGGTCGGAGATAACTTTGTCATAAAGGCCAAAGCGGAGGTACACTTTGTGGAAAAAGAGCGCGGCAATGCCTTCCACAGTGACGTTCTTCTTTGTGGGACAGAGAATCACCCCCTTAGTAAGGCCATGGTCGACCACGACCAAAAGGGAATCGAAACCGGCAGAAGAGGGGAGGTCGGTGATAAGGTCGCAAGAGACCTGCTGGAAAGGGCGGGATGCGGAGGAGCGAATAGGGGTGAGTGGTGGGACGGTGGGGTGGGTATTTGCCTTGTTTTGTTGGCAGGTTGAGCAGCCCTCAACGTATTTGCGGACGTAGGAGGCGAGGCCGGGCCACCAGAATTCCACAGCGACGAGTTGTCGAGTTTTGAGGTAGCTGGGGTGACCGGCACTTTCATGGTCGTGACAATGTTGGAGAATGGTGTGGCGGAGGGAATCGTCGTTGGGGACGTAAACACGGCCTTGATAGGTTAGGATGCCTGCTTTGACCTGCCAGTCGGAGAGGCAGGAACGGAAGGGGAGAGGGATATCATCATTCATGGATTGGAGGGCCTGGAGAACGAGGGCTGAAGCAGATTGGACGCGATGGGAGAGGGCTACGTCGATAACGTTGACGAAGAGAGATGGGGGGAGGAGAGTAACTCCGTCGTTGTCATCATTGGATTGGGGGAGGAGATCAGGATGACAAGAGAGGGCGTCAGGGCCGGCGAGGAGTTTTCCTGGGACGTGGACCATTTTTAGGTCGAAGTCTGCGAGGTCAATGAGCCAGCGGGCTTGTCGTCAGTTGAGGTTCTGGGGGGAACGGAAGTAGGTGAGGTTTTTGTGGTCGGTGAAGACTTGGACTGGGACGGGGGATCCATGGAGGTAGTGTCGCCATGATTTTAAGGCTCGGATGACGGCGAGGAGTTCTCTATCGTAAATGTCGTAGTTCCGTTCTGCTGGGGAGAACGACTGGGAGAGGTAGGAACATGGGTGCCATTCACCATTGGAGTCGGTTTGGAGAAGGATAGCGCCGGAAGCATATTTAGAGGCGTCAGTGGCAATGGCGAAGGGTGCAGCGGGGTCAGGGAGGTGTAGGACTGGTTTTGACAGAAACAAGGATTTGAGCGTGTCAAAGGAATGTTGGCATGCGGAGGACCAGTTCCAGGGTAGGTTTTTCTTAGTGAGGTCGATGAGAGGGCGGGCGACGTTGGAGTAATCTGGGATGAAGCGTCGGTAGAAGTTGGCAAAGCCAAGGAACGATCTAATGTCCTTGACTTTCTCGGGGGTGGGCCAGCTGGCGATACCATCTAACTTTACAGGGTCCATGGCGAGTTGACCCGGTTTGACGATCATGCCGAGGTATTCTACTTCGGTGGTGGCGAAGCGACACTTCTCTAGTTTGAGGTGGAGGTCCAGTTCCTTCATGCATTGGAGGACGCGTTTGGTGCGTTTGCGGTGGGTTCCTTCGTCGGGGGAGAAAATAAGGAGGTCGTCCATATAAATGACAAGCCATCCTTCGGCGATCATGTTGCGGAAAGAGTCATTCATGAATCGCTGGAACGTGGCAGGGGAGTTGGTAAGCCCAAAGAACATTACTGTCGGTTCGAAGAGGCCTTTATGCGTGATGAAGGCGGCCTTCCATTGGTGGCCATCCTTGATGCGGACGTTGTTGTACCCCCAGCGGACGTCAAACTTAGTAAACAGCTTGGCATCTTTGAGTTTGTCGATGAGGTCGGAGATTAGGGGGAGCGGATAGGCGTCGCGGGTGGTATGTTCGTTCAGGTATCGGTAATCCTGACAGGGGCGGAGACCGCCGTCCTTCTTTTTGACAAAGAAGAATGGGGATGCTTGGGGGGAGTTGGAAGGGCGAATCTTTCTGCAGTCAAGGTTTTCCTGGAGGAAGTCCTCGGTGGCCACTTGTTCTTCAGGGGATAGGGGATAAACCTTTCCGACTTTTGGGGTGAAAGAGTCGTCGAGGTTGATTTCGTGGTCGTAGGGTCTAGATGGCGGGACATGATCGGTGGCTTCTTTGGAGAAGACTGAGGCATAGTTGGCAAATTCTGGGGGAAGAGTTTGCTTTGGCTTTGCCTTTTCAGCGGCGGCAGCAAGTTTGGTGGCAGTGGTGATTTTGGAGATCTTTTCTTCCAAAGGGGAGCCTCTGTAGAGAAACCGGGACCCACATCTGATAATCCGGTGGAGGGTTCGGTTTGTGTTGGCACGGGTCAGGAATTGGGATTCTTCTTCCCATCCGTTGTACTCGAAGAGTCGGGAGTCAGTTATTGCGTTAACGTGGGTATGCCGAGGGGGTTGATAGGAGGATTTTTGGAAGTGGGAGTCATGGCGGGAGGTGTCAGCGGTGTGGGAGAGGTAGAGGTCATTCGACTGATCGAGGGACTCATCGATAGACAGGGTTCTTTGATTCCAGTCGATGGTTGGATTAACGTCTTTGAGCCAAGGGAGTCCTAAGATTACGTTCTCATTCCCTAGGGAGATGATGTGGAAGGTGACCTTTCGGGCGATGCCTTCGATGTTAAGGAAGAGGGTGGAGGTGAAGCGAATTACTCCTTTGCTGTTGATAGTGTTGTCAGCGTTCCTCGCATAGATGGGTTTCTGTAGTCGGGTGGTGGGGAGGGAGTGTTTTCTGACGAATCCCCAGTCGAGACAGGAGATACTTGCACCACTGTCAATGAGGGCACGGGTGTCGACGGCTTTCAGGGTGTGCGATGGTTCGATAAGTTGGATTGGGATTTGCATAGAGGGGGTAGTTTTTATATTGATCGCAGCACACTTTACACTAGGGAAGACTCGTGTCGAAGGGGTTTCCCAATCTAAAAATCCATGGTAGAGAAGGAGATCCTCCTCACATTCTCGTCTTCTTCTTCTTCGTCGACAGGTTCCAGCTTTGGGAGGTCTTCTACAACTTGCCTGACTTTGGGTGCTCCGTCTTTATACTTGGGACATTTGGAGCTCATATGTCCAGGTTGTCGGCAGCGGAAGCAGAGTCCTTTCTCCATGCACTTCTTGCGTTCCTTGGCCGTGAGTTTCCCTACTTTGATGACATCTACGTCCATGGTGTCGGGATCACAAGCTTTGTTGGGGGTGGAGAAAGAGTGGTAGGATTGGTGGGCGGGCTTAGAGTTTCGTTTGGAGATTTCTTCAGCGCGCTCCCATTGGGTCTGGAAAGAGATGGCTTTCTTGTACCAGTCTTCAATGGTAGAGGGGACCGTGTCCATGGACATGATTTGACGCATGAGGGGGGAGGGGATTCCGGCAGAGAAGTATCCGATAAAGACATTCTGGTCGGTGATGCTTGCGAGTGCCGAGTAGTTTTTGAAGTGTGAAACGTACTCGATGAGGGTCGGGGAGTAGGTGTTGTTTTTCCCTTTGGTCATGCGCTTGGTGGAGAGCCAAGCGATGGCGGTTCCTGTGACATCGTGGTGTTTGAATGCGGTTTCGAATTTCGTGATGAAGTTAGGGAAAGTGCCCATGGTTATGGTAGTTCCGGTGATGGCGTTTTGCCTGTAGGTGGTTGCCCACGTAAGGGCGGATCCTTTGGTCATGTAGGAGAGGGCAAAGGCAATCTTTTTGTTATCGGTGTCATAGACTTTGTCATTGACAAGGAGGTAGAATTGTATGGCATTCAACCATTGGGTGGATTTGTCATATGATCCATCAAAGGCTTCCGGTGCTCCGATTCGGAGTTCGGTGGGTTTCGAGGAGGACATGGGTGAAGGTGGTCTGGGGAACGGTGGAGGAGGAGGTGGTGGTGCGTAGGACAAGGGAGGTAAGGTAAAATGGGGAAAGACTGGGTTGGTGGTGATAGGAGTCGGGGAGGGAGGGGTAGGAGCGTGAGGAAGGTGAGTATGGGCGAGTTGGTGGGCTAGGTCGAGATCTTGGGTTTGTTCGGGGTCAGACAATATAGTTATGTCCTGGTCAGAGTTTTCTTCCGGTTCAGAGAGCTCAGCTTCTGAGGGTGAGTCGATGGGTTGTTCTCAGGCACCGTGCCATGAGTACCGAGGATTGTTCTGTGGGTACGAAATGGTGGAGGACTATAATGGTGATAGCCTCGTTAGGTAACTTTGATCTTTTGTTACGCTGGGACCGGGTAGGTACAAGCATAGACTCGATTGATCAAGGGATCGCCCTAAGAGTCGTTCTCTAGGGGTTCAAGTGTCGAGACAGACACCGGAGGTTTCAAGCGTCAAGACGGACGCCGGAGTTCAGAGGTTTCAGAGGAGTGTCGACTCGGTAGTACGACGAGGACTAAGAGAGATCCAAGGCAAGGAGCAATGACCTTTGGTATATTCGAGGGAGTATCGAGTAGGTCAAAGTTAGAGATACGATACAGGAAGTACGACGGTTTATATAGAAAAGGAAGAGTGTGCACGGACCAAGTAACGCCTGCCCTAATCAGAGGGACGCGTCATCATGGAACAAGAAAGAAGGTGATGGAAACGATGAGTCAGGAGGAACTACGTAATCGGTGCAAGAGAACCAATCAGTGGAGATAGATGTCCGAGGTGGTAAAAGGGCAAAAGCAATGAGTACCCCTTCCGGTAGTAAAGGGAAACGGTGTGGGAAAGTCAGAGAAAGAATAGATCGAGGAGAAAGAAGCAATCGTAACAGTGCATGAATGCGGCCATTGATCTCTGCAGTTCCTCTCGGAAATGCAGTATCTGCTATGATGTAATAACCATCTGGTGTCTTGCTTCGAAGAACATTGTAGATTGGTTGTGTGACACGAGAATCATGCCAACTCCCTGGGGCATTTGTTCATGCAGCAATAACAACTCCTGAGTGGAATTTGAGCAATGAAGAGACAACGAGACAGTTCAAATTACCTTTAGACGAGAAAACGAGTACAGAGCCGATAAAGTGCTCCGAGAGCCAACCATTAAAGGTCACATTCTCGATGTCGATGTCGTCAGATGTCTGCACTGGAAGCTTCAGGCCATCAATACTTCCGAATGCTCCAATGAGTTGTGGATGTCGTTGTAAAACAAGATCTGAGAGTGTTTCGAAGTCGTTTTCCCCTGGCCATTTGATCTCAGCTTCAGGGATGGCTTGAAGGGTAGACAGAAGTACACGAAGTGCAAAGGTGATATATCGTGATATGGTTGTTGGGATAAGTGCAAATATTTGCTGCAAGTTAACTTCCCGCATTGTTGAGTTCAAATAATGCAGGATGAGGCCAAGAGCTCCGGTGGCATCCAATGATCGTCGTTCGGGTCATGGATTTGCAAGTGGACTCATGTCATTGTGGGGAATTGGATTTTCATCCCAGCGTGTGGCAAAACCAGATGAGAGGATGTATGTGAAGGTTTGTACATCGAATCCCATGGTTGTAATAAATGCACGGTCACTCCAACCGTTGTACAACACCTGCTATGGGGTTGCAAGACAGGGATCAGGTAAGAGTTGAGAACGGGTTAAGTAGAGCCGAGTTTCATGGTGGTTGTCGATACGGGCCTGGCGACTGATTTCTGCTCCTATGATGATCACAGAAGCAATCAGGCCAAGGTCGTACTCTTCATCTTGGAAGAGATCTTCCTCCATGTCGGCTTCAGCTGCTGCAATTGCAGTGATGTCGTGCATAGTTCAATGGTGGCCTGCAGTGGTTACAGTTTGGTAGTTTAATAAATAATCTAGCAAACTATATTCCTTGCACCTGTGGTTTATTCAGCTGAATAAACTTGGAGCTTATATTAATTTGAAATTATTTTGACACACAGATTTATTATAATCTTTTATTCTGGACGCTACGGGAAGTCATCCAGTATTTCCTTTTTCATTGTTATTGCTACCTTTCTTTAGGCAAGCATTTCCACCTATCAGGCTGCATGCTTGAGGGGGAGTGTTGGAGTATTTCTTATATTCCATATTTGGTACTATTTGATTACCTAATCATAGCTACATCGCACACTAGCTTTTACCTTAGCTTACTTAGTGACTTACTGAGTATTCTACAGGTATAGTTACATTCTACTAATAATAAAGTGACTTACTGAGTATTCTACAGACGCCTCCTAACATCAAAAACCTTTCTCCATTACTTACCCTGGCTGGATGGGTGTGATGAGACAAAGGCCAACAAGCTACTCTTTCCCGACGATCCACAAGATGTCCCTCACACAGTAGAGCTTATTTGAGCCATTATTTGCCTTGGAGAAATTGACCTGACAAAGCCTCCATACACCTGACCTGGGGATTTACCAGACGTCGACGCAATCATAGATTTCGAGACTATCAAAATGTTGGCCCATATCCTCCAGAACATACTCGAACCTTTTGTCAATCCTTCCCTCTCGCTCCACGCTCAAATGCAACATATCAGCACTTTTTGCCATCTTGTTTTTTGCCAATACCGTATCAACCAGGCTGCCTTTCTCCCTAACCCATTATACTACGACGTATTATTGGCTATGAAGAACATCGTATTCTCTGCTGCCAAGCAGTTACGCCTCGACCCGTCAGCTAAATTCTCCGTGCTTGATGTGGGGACCGACCCAATCGAGCTCCTTTTCACACTGATCTGGATGTGTGGGGGCCATGATAATGGAGTCAACTACAAACAAGCGGTAGTCGAGTGGTCGGATTCCCTTTCCAGAGGGAGGAGCAGGCTGTAGTGGGTCTGCAGGGTCTTGGTGGGATGGCGGTGAGGAAGACGACTCTCGCTCATCAAAAATAGGGAATCCGTTCTCAAGATCATTCTCGAGTTGATCTTCAAAAGATAGCATGGGTTCTTCCTCAGGTAGTAGCTCAGTGGCGTCATTGCCATTGTCTCCAACTTCAATGGCAAGATCCACTGGTGTTGGCTGAGGGGATTGGCCCAGGCCACCGTCGACTATGTCATTTGCAATACTATTTGTGGTGTCGTCCTTGTGGTTGATCGCTGGGTACTTTCCTCCACCGAAAACACATAGCATATCGACATCGCTGACCGCAAAGATTCCCTCAAAGTCATACTCCTCTGAGAGGAGCGGAGAGATGGAGAGAATGGACATGGCGGTGCCACGGCCTTCGAGCCATGCAGCCCGCAGGTTACAGTTGCGTATGATGATGTCACCCTGCCACATCGCCCTGTTAATGTGATTGATGTGTTTGGCCCGGGTGAAATTGAGACGATGGTGTCCACAATGAAGATCCGGGTTGCGGGAGTATACACCACTGATATCACTGGCAGAGCGCAACCAGTTATACAAGGGAAAATGGGTCCACAAAGCCTCTGTCTGTCGTCTCGTGCTAAACCAAGGCTTTACTTCCAAATCACACGACCATCTTTTGCGCGTGCATGGCTTCACTCCCGTCAACAAGTATGTTGATGCCACATCACCCTCATCCTCCTATGAATCGACCTTCGTCATCGGAAATCCATTCCTTACCCTCATCCGTCTTGATGATCACACCACTTTGTTAGCACTCATTCGATCAACCAGCATCCATGAAAATGGAGTATTGCGCACCGATGTTAATATCAAGACATTGCAAGCTGGTGGTTCGAAGGTCAAGGTATCCGGCAGTGTATTGGTCCTCGTTCCATCCCATACCGAGACAAATTTGATGTGGGTTTGGAATGGGGGCTACTTCAAGATGGCATCATCAGTGCCTGGTCTCAATACTGTGACCCAGAAGGTTGTTGAGGTGTCAGTGTTGGGCTCACTCATCGAACTTGTTAATCCAAAGGTGGTTGATGCATTGGCACATCTCTTTGCTGAGATGATGATGGAGATCAATATGCGCGGTCTCACATGGTCCCTGGAGAATGAGGTTCTCGAAGCTGCCATCGATCTGATCTGGAAGTGCTCATTGGAGATGAAGATGCCGGTCTCAAGCCTTACTTCACTCCGAATCAACACAACCATGTCCACACATTTTCCGTATCGTTTCAAGGATGGTAAGTACTTTTTTTTAACTAGATCGCTGACCATTTACTCATTTAACTTCAGGTTCTCCTGTGCTCGTCTGTGAAACCTGTGACAGCACAATTGTCATCGTCAAAGGCAGCGGCAGTCACCATCATTTGCCCGCAGTGCCAAGAATCAACGGATGACCCATGCTCCCATATTGGCGGGCATATACTACGCGCGATATGGGGTGTCGAAGAACCTCTGGCATCACCCATTGATCAGCTCTTTCCGTGTGGATTCTGTGGCCAGTCTCAACTCGAGCATCTGGAATGTGGGATCAAATTGAAGGTCACTGCACGTGGGATAGATGTGGATACATGGTGCCCCTACCAGGTCAACATCAAGTTCGCCTATGCAGACAAAGGTTCACAGAGACGCCCTTGCCGCAATGTCCCCGTCATCTGTCTGTTGTGTCTGTTGCCACTGCATACTCGTGAGACTGATTGGTGAGAGGGAATCTGGCGATACAACATGGAACAACATCTCAACTTTTTCCATCCAGAATATTCTCATCCGGGCAAGCTTTCGGGCCTTCCACTGCCCACAAACATGGCCGACGCTGTGCTTTTAACCCCCCTTGAGGAGATGAAGTTAGGTGTCCCCCTTCGCCCCGAGTTCACCCACTTTACTACCAACAACGCCCCTGGCGGGGAGAAGTGCAAATGTGCCAATGGAAAAATGGTTGCTACGACCACTGCTTCAAGTTTGGGAAAGCGCACTCGCATGAACAAGTGATTTTTTTCTCTCTTTCGCCACTTCATGTTTGCATTGCACAGTACTCATGCCTTGTATCACCACCCAAAATGTTACACTCATGTCTTCACATCACGCCACTTGCTCCTTTCGCTGTTTTCGTTGCCAATTTCTCACCGTCTACTGCTACGAATGATACAATGTTCTCGTAGCTTGCCACCGGGATGCGGTGTCCGGAGGCTTACTCCTGACCAGATTGTGCCTTTTATACTGTAGGCCTTCCTTAAATGATAACAACGTGACAGAAACCACTATATATGGCTCAACGTCACGGGTGACGGTGGTCGTGGTTCCCCCTCTACAAAATCGACGTCAGTGTCTGAGGACTTCGCACCGCCCCCCTCTTGGGTTGCTGCAAGATTTCTGCTGACTACGTCGATTACCATGATTATGGTAATTGAAGACTTTACCTGGAAGCAGCCCCAGGGTGTCTGGTGTCGGGAATCCTGGTATTTCTTATTCAGGTCTTCTTATCCTGATACCAGGTTCTAGAGTCATTTCCATTTGATCTCTGTTTACGCTATTCATATTACAAAGGTCTGGATCCTTATCTATGACGTCGTTATGACATCATAGGTCCAGACTCTTATCTCTTATCTATGGCGTCATTCTGACACCATATGATACCACTATCGCGATACACCTTATCAGCCAATGGCCTTTATCCCTCTTATCAGTTATCAGGGCTGTGTATACGCATATATCTAACTGCCACACATGTCCAAACAGATATAGGGCAGTATATAAGACTGGCCTTACAGCCAGTTTCAATAATGAACTATCTTGTTCTCGTTCCCCCATCATCTGAACTCTGAGCTCACTCCCACTATGCTCAAGTTACTCCTTTGTCGTAACCAAGAACCTATCAGAGTCCTAGTAAGTCTCCACTAGGATCACACTCCCTTCCTGTCCCTGCGCAATCGAGGTCCTAGCGATCTCGATAGATTATGAGCCCCGATGACACGTGGAATTGCATTTGATTTTATCATGCCTCCATCATGGCACGCAGGCTCTTGGTTACTCTACTTCTTGATCCAAGTCAATTACTTGACTGCGTTCGCATTCAACCTGGCACTTGGTAACCCCAGTGTCAGAGACAATGACTCGATCACCATCTCATGCCGTGCAGGCGAGATGAGATTCCGGCGTATTGGACCAGACTCATATACCTTGTCTCTGAGACTAGTCGGTGGAGAATCTGCTTTTAACTTGACTGTGGTTCTTAGAACCACACCTCTTGAACCCCAAGAGAGACCAACAAGTTCAGCAGAAACTATAGAAGAGTATGCGCCTTCCACTACCTCTATCCCACCACTTCCGGTCCATACCCCGAGTGATCTTCGGATCGTACCACCCAGTGTTCCTTTTCAGGTCCCTTGTCCTCGTTGCCAGACCCCTTTGGAGAGAGGAGAGATTTGTCAGAACCACTTTGGAGAAGGGATAACGTTAATACATCAGGGTCCAGAGGCACCTCTTCAAGAGCATCAGCGAGTCCCTTTCCTTTTCCTCCAGAGTTCTCGTTGCCAGCCAAATTTCCTGGTCGAATCCGACTCTACTCGGGCAACTCGTGCTACTAGCCCTGCCTCTTTGGACACGTTATCACCTGACCTACCCTCTATCTCCATCGATCGACATGCCCGTTACCGAGTTCCCAGTCCCAATCTACCCACCAACGTACCAGCAGGAGAACTTCGCGTTCGCGAAGGTATGGGACAGGAGACTGACAGAACTTCATCAAGTTCCTGGAGCGGAATACCAAGGCCCACCACAAGACATGGTGGAGAGAACATTTGCACGCTTCGAAACCCCCCGGGAGGTGTTACGGCTCAGTACGCCTAACAGCGTCCTGACGGACTTAGTCGTTTTTCTTCTCTTTCTCTATCTTACCAGATTAACTTATGACAGCCACGCTGTCTCTATGCTTCTCTTTCATTTTCACATTATACCACATGCATTCCTCACTTCATTCATTTCCGTGCAGTGCATGGCTATGCCCTACTTCTTTCCTTCCATTCTGCCATCGCCGTGTGGTTGCCTTATGCTGTACTTCCTTTCCATTTCATGGCCGTGCTTGATGCACGCTTCTACCTCATGCTACTAGAGTCCGGAATATTCTAGAACAGTTATCGGTAGATCTGATACAAACATGTACATACATATGCAGTAGTATATAAAGGGTGCAAGTCCCAGCCAAAGAACTCCAGTTTAGTTCTCTTGGTTTTTCCCCACCTCAGCCAGTGAGAACACCTCCGCAACCGATTGCTAGTGCCTTCGGTGCGCCTCCCTTTAGTCTTCGATTCCCTAAAGCCACAGTTGATGCTGAGGTTATTGGGTTGTTTCATTAGAACTAAACTGCTATTCTTTACTCTACTGAATCACTCCGTCGACACACCTACACAAGTTAGTAGCGGTCAAGTCCTCGTCGCGGCGCACAGCTAGTCCTGACTATTGCCAGTGCCCATCTCCTTCCACAGATTGCTCCACCCCCTCCCCGCCATTGACTCGGCTAGACTGGCCGAAGACTCCCTCTGCCACCCTTACGTGGCAACAGTCGCTGCAGGAGGCAGTGCACTTCCCACGATCCAAAGGGGTTTAGAACCCATTGAGCAAGAAGAAGTGCCGGTTGGTACTCCACCGCCTGCGCCTGTGCAAGAAGCAGTTGATGCTCCATCCCCGGCCACAAGATTCCTTTCCCTACTCCACGAGGAGTTAAGGCCGTCCTTGTACGTATTACCCAGAGACTCAGAAGGGTTTTTAGTAGACCCACTAAGAACGATCGCGGTCACCCTCAGATCCACCAACCCCGTCGCCTCACTCCTTTCACCGATTACACAAGAGTCTGTCATCCAGACACACCAGTCCATCGACCCCAACGACCTAGAGTTGGAACCGGCGGAACTCGTTTACCCCGCCCCTTTAGCATCCTCTGCCGTCGCACGTGGGTCGTCCGTTTGGGAAGAAGAACCCGAACTCAAGTACTTGTGTACCATAACTAGGGAAGGTTGGTCACCACGTCCTGAGGTAGTAGTGAAACAAGAAAGAGAAGAGGAGCAGGTACCCGAGGAGGTACCAAGAAAGAAGCAAAGGATCCAGAAAGGGAAACCGTTATTACGGAAAAGCATTCGCCGTGCTAACCTCGGAGATCCACGCCCCGATGAACAGATAAGTCGGGTTACCTTACGTCCAAAACAAATACTCTGCTGCCCCTCTCGTTACATTTCATAATATAATATGTCTTCTTCTCTCCCCGCTAGTTTGGCAGCAGCCCTTTCGCTGGCAGGATCCTCTGGAGGAACCTGGGGAGATTTAGCAGGAGAATTAAGGTTGTTCATGGAAGCACAACAGGATGCACTGGACGCAACTAGGATCCTGAACATAAACCTATCACAAGAAGTCGACCAGTTGAAAGCACAGCTTCTGGCGATGCCACCAAGCGGCCCGAGTGCAGGGACAAGGGCTCCATCTGAGCCAAAGTTATCAAAAATCTTTTCTGATCCTGGGAACTTCGACGGTTCGCCCGGAAAGAAATTCGAAGAATGGTGGACACGTGTTCATAGCTGGCGGCACGAGAACGCCACAGCACTCCCCGACTGCAAGGCAATCTCTGCCGTGCTCTCACACATGGTAGGAGGAAGAGCTGGTGACTTTGCAAGGAGCCAGCTGAACGCTATCCTAAGGGGGGTAGGAGAAACCAACTGGGATGACTTTTCCACCCTGGTCGAAAAACACTTTAGGTCCACCAATGAGAAGGACCAGAACCGGTTAGCCCTCCAGAACTTGAAACAAAAGGAGCACCCCATGGAGGCGTTTTTGTTAAAATTTGAAAACTACGCCCTCCTTGCCGACTATGACGAAACTCGGCAAATAGAACTGTTGGAACAAAATGCGGACAGGGAGATTGTCTCGCGTCTAATTTTGGAAAAGGGACGTTACACGTTCCTAGACACCTTCAAGGCCAACCTTCGGCAAGCAGGAGCCCACAAACAGCTCCTTAGTTTCATACAAAAGGGAATGGTGGAACGGGTCAGACAGAAAGACCCTAACGCCATGGATATCGATGCCGTAAAGACAGGCAGCAAAAATAAATGTTTCAACTGTCAACAAGAAGGGCATTTTGGCAAGGACTGCCCAAAACCTAAACTTCAGTGCCCCAAATGCCACTTCTTCGGAGGTGGTCACCAAAAGGCTTGCTCCAAGAGGGGCAAAGGCAAGGGCAACAGCCGCCAGGTGCGCGCCACCGAAACTGAAGAGAAGCCCGCAACCTCCTGGGATGAGGATAAAAGCACCAACAAGGACAACAAGGGAAAAGGTCGTGATTGGACCTCTTCTATAAAAGGAATGTCACTGGACGAGGCTAGAGCCTGGTTCAAAGATTACGAAACTCTCGCTGCCAAATCAGCAGGAAAAGCTTAGCTCCAACACACGTGTCAGGGTGTGTGAAGGGGCATAACCAATATGAAAACCTTGCTGTGGAAGAAATCGTTGACGACAAGGATTCCGCGGCAACAAAACAAACTTCCAATCCGCCGTCAGAGGGGTCCCCTAGTGGGCTCAGCAGGGACGTTAAACCTATGCTTAATTCCTCTAACAAAAAAGAAATCCCAGACGACACTTATGTGCGAAGCGTAAGACCCGCACGAGAAATCAATCTATCTATTCGGATCGCGCCGTTCACACAGCAGCAAAACTTCACTCAGACAGACGCACTCCTGGATTCGGGTGCCAATACGATCTTTATTGACAAAACGTGGGCAGAAATTCATAAAGTCCCACTTATCCCCCTCCGAAATCCCATTCCTGTGTACAACGTGGACGGAACATGTAACTCTGCCGGAAGCATTACGCACTCCGCGGAGCTGGTCGTAGAATTCCAAGGACATCGTGAGAAAGTTACGGCAGAAGTGACCGATCTGGGAAAGAACCCCTTCATTTTGGGCTTCTCGTGGTTGCAACGCCACAAACCGGAAATTGATTGGTCAAAAGGCATGGTCAAGATGACACGCTGCCCACGACACTGTCACATGCTGCAGGACAAGTCCGCTTTCATCCAAGAAATGGAAGAAGAGGAATACGATAACCAATATTACGTCCATGAAACAATCCACACACTGGAAGCGCAACAGGAACCTCAGAAACCGAAAGAGAAAACCCCCGAGGAACTAGTCCCCGTGGAATATCACAAATACCTTAACGTATTCTCAAAGAAAGAATCAGAACGCATGCCAATCAGAAAACCATGGGATCACGCAATAGATCTCAAAGACACGTTCCAACCCAAAAAAGGCAGAATAATCCCTCTATCTCCGCAGGAACAGGAGGAGGTTACCGTGTTCCTTGATGATCAGCTAAAGAAGGGTTACATAAGGCCCTCTAAATCCCCTCAAACGTCACCCGTGTTCTTCGTGCCTAAGAAAGACGGCAAGAAGCGTATGGTGCAGGATTACTGATACCTCAACGAGTCCACAGTCAAAAACAATTACCCTTTGCCATTGATCGGGCAACTAGTGGACAAACTCCAAGGGACTAAGCTATTTATGAAAATGAATGTAAGATGGGGATACAACAACGTCCAGATCAAAGAAGGCGACGAATGGAAAGCCGCATTCGTTTGCTTCCATGGAGCATTTGAACCTTTGGTCATGTACTTCGGACTATGCAATTCCCCTGCCACATTCCAAGCGATGATGAAAGAGATCTTCGCAGACATGGATGACGTGGTAGTGGTCTACATCGACGACCTAATGATCTTTACAAAAACAGATAACCAAGCTGAGCATGATCGAATCGTCCTCGAGGTTCTACGCCGCTTGGAAGAAAATGATTTATTTGCCAAACCAGAAAAATGCACGTTCCGCTGACCTGCACCAAACCAGTTTGATGCATGGATCATGAGTTCTTGTATTAGTACTTGTATAGTACTTGTATACACTTGACCCGAGATTTGAGATTTCGCCCCTTTCCTGCGGTCCAAATCACTCCATAATATAAGGCTAGATAGTGCCTAGTATGAAATACCTC
>JBBPRK010000265.1:0-28395 GCA_038093075.1 Boletus patriciae | reverse complement strand
GGAAACCAGTTCTCGATCTCTGCAACAAAGTACAGAGAAATACGGCGATGAGGACGTCCCCTGCTGCAGCGACCGCATTGACCGACATCGAAAGATCCTGGGCGTCTCATCAGCGGCCTGTTCAGGGTACTGTGTTTATTCACTACCTTAAGGGTAGCCAGCTCTGTAAACGTTTGGAAACGCAAACTGAGCGAGCATGAGAAGCCAATGAAACAAAACACGGAGCTGAAACATACCCCTTGCTAACGTAGACTAAGCAGCGACACCGTTGTCAATGCCGTTCACGGACGAAACAAACTCGGACCCACCGACGATCAAAACTGTACGTATCACGGTTTCAATGCAGGGAGCTTGAGCTTGGGAACATGCAACTCACCGAATTCACCAATGACCAGCAACATCTAGGAGGAAATAACGACTAAGAAATCACACTGTGTCTGGACCACACAACTTACCACCGAGCCAGTGGCAAGCCAGCTCTTATTACTGACTGCGGGGAGACTCAATGGCGAGGCTCAGTCTGCAAGCATAGATACGTACGCCGATAAACGCGCATTGCCAGGAAGGACTGGACGAAAAGTGCGGTGAATCCCTAGTATGTATGGTGAGCCAAGGAAGACCAGTGGAGCCGAACCAGTCCCATACATTGAAGATGACTTCGACCTGAATTACGAAAAGGGTCAGTGAAGGACAGAGAAGGAAACGAAAACCTACGATCAGGCTCCTGATGGGAAATGAGCACAAGGATTTTGTGAACAGGAATTCACTTACCAGACAATCTCATTAAGGGCTGTAAGCACCCCGAAGTCTGTGACGAGATACGTATAGACTAGGGGGGGATGAATAGTCATATACCAGCGGCGGACGATCGCACTTGCCCGTGTGCGTGATCAAGGCCTGGTGGATAGTGTCTGACACGAGAACGCCAGCGACCTGTAATGCAAGATTGGGACGAAGTTGATAGAGAAAATTCTTGTCAACTGACCAGGAGTTTGATGTACCACGGGTCCGAAGGATAGCGACCAAAGTAATACCAGGTCTGAATGCATGTGACTAGCGTTTGGTAGTTTAATAGGGTGGAAATGAAAACGTATTGGCACCCACCTCCATATAGACTATGGAAGGGATCATGAGTACAACGATCAGTGACTCAACGTTAACCATGTGTCATACTCACGTCGCTGAGACGACGACGCCGATCAAGAAAGCACCGAAACTGGGTGATGATCAATGACTCGACAGGGGGTAGGTGTAGAAGGGTCATACGTGTTATCCAAGGCTCCCATTGGTGTGGGGGAAGTAGTGAGAGGGCGGGGGAGGGGCGGATGGGGGGATGGCCGGGGTCATATACGGGGATCGAAGGGACTATTTGAAGGACATTGCGTGCAGAGCGTGGCAACTTAGTCCAGAGGTAACTAGGCTTCCGTTATTGCAAAGCTTTCATCCGCCACGTCCACGAGGCCCCTTCGCTTACCCCATTAGTAACCCCCATCTCATCCGATCGATCTGATCCTCAGCCGAGGTTCCATAACACTGAGTCCGTCAGGATTTAGGGAAATACAGACTACTGTATATTCGAGCTCAGTCGATCTCGGATAGCTTTAGAGATCCGATACAGCAAACATCACACCAAAGCTAAAGTTTACAGATGCGGCGGTGGTGTTGGGTTGGTACTGGTACCTTGTCTGCCTATGGTCACAGTGCCGGGGGGTTAAGCCAGGTTCGTGGGTGTTCAAGGTTGACGTCGTTGGCGAACCCTTTCTCCCACGGGTGTGGAGGCGTTCATGCTCAACTGGATCCATGATGTGAACTGGCGGGACCGCACTGCAACGGAATCGGATGGCGGCTCCCGAGCCAGACGAAGTACGGGGTGGCCGAAGCAGATGCGAATGACGTCTAAGCGAGCTGAAAATAGAACAAATTGCCAAAATCCAGTCTACAGAAGACGGAGCCTGAGGGGGGGGGACCTCAGGCTGCCGCGGCGTACGGTCTCTTCCTAGTCGGGACACTCGTCGGTCGTTTTTATTGTTTGCAGAAACTCTCTGACGGGAAGTCACCCACTGACTTGAGGACCAAGGTAGACGTGCAAAACCAATGAACCTCTCAAACATACAAAATCAAATAACGATTCAGGCACTATGTCGAGGGAATATAAGACCGCTTGGATTTTGTCCAAGAGGGTTTATCAGTGTCGGACGTCTACCTTATCCTCCTATGAGGTGGCCACATCATCCCTGGCAGTGTGGATTCCTGGTTGGCATGTACGTTTATTGTGACCCTGCAGCGTTCCGAACGTTGCTCTCCGAGTCTCTTTATGCCTTTTCTTCCCCTACAAAAGATTTTGTCATGTCTGCGTGACCTTCGCTTCCCAGGATCTCGGCGGTTATGATCGTTAAACCGGGTCGTTCGCAACGCAAAGGATGCGACGATGGTACCGCAGTCCAAGGTCACTCGGAAATTACCGCCTTATACTTCCGTGGAGACATTTCAAAGAGTGTAGGAGGCTAAAGTAGTACGCAGAAAAATTAAACCCCAAAAATTTTCCTAACCGTGGGTGCGTAAGGTACGTGCCGTGCAGGCGAAGCACTGGAATGCATACTGGACGATTGTTGAGTCCTGCGCAATTTCGAGGATCGGTTCTTCAACAACTCGTCGTCTCAAGGGCAAAAATGCACGCTTTCGTCGCTTGGATCTCGAATGTAGGAATCGGTGGGAAGACATACATACAAAGCTGTAGAAGCCAAGACTTCACCCCGAGAACCAGAAGGTACGCAGCGAGCAACAAATTAGAAGCGTGAGATCTTGAGATACGACGGCGACTGGACGTCCCATCGCCGTGTGTCCCGCGGAGTTGTGGCAAACGTTCACTGGCAAAAACTGCGGTCGGACATCGACCTTCTCTCGAACCGTTAGCACCCGCCACCACCACCACCAGCCACAGAGATGATCGCAGGATTCCGTCTCGTGCCATCCATCTCGGAACGCGTCTGCCATCCTGTGAACTAACGGCTGGTGGTACACGCGCAGTGCCCACTCCAGCTTGGCGAAGCGGCTGATCATCGCGCCTCGTGATCCATACTCGCCAACATAATCGACTTGTTTGTGCTGAATGAAATGTCAGTGTTTTGGCTGTTGAGGGCCATCATTCACCATGCGACCAATGGACCGAACTTCAGCCGAAACTGCCAGTGTACCACCTGCTCACCGACAGTCGTCCTGTTTCCGAGTATGTCGGAGGCAATCGCTGGACGGAGATGACTGCGTCGATTAAACCCAATCGGGTCCAGGATGTCCACTCCTCTTTCCGGCACCGCACGAGCGATGAAGGCGACAGCCTGAGATTTCACTGCGGAGACGTTTTATTACCTCGGTGCCCTCGGCAATCTACGGGCCTCGAGCACGTGATCTTGGATCGCATTTTGCCGGCCGAAAAAATATAGTGATAAAAAGTCTATGAATACAGGAAATACTACTCGAGCTGGAGGACCCTTCGGTCCACGAGGGTTGAGCCATGCAAGTGGTTTGATCGAGTTGTGTTCGAGAAAAGAAGGGGCCAAGTCCCGAGGATTGAGCTTCTGTGATTGGATGGCCGTCGTCTCCGTGCGTCCCGCCGCACAGCAATTTACAACTTGACAATGAACTCGTTCAATCACTCAGAACAACATCATATTCAAGTAATACAGTTGACGCACTCGATCACGAACCCCGGAAGCAGAAGACGCCTTGAGCTCGCAATCAGCTATTGACGTTTCAAATCAAAGCGGTCGGAGAGCTGAGTTAGTAGACATTTTTAGGACGCTCAAAGCTTCCACCCTGCTCAAGTCCGCTTGTTGGTGGTGTTGCAATGTCGACCAGCACAGCCAGAATCGTCTGGCCTTGCGAACGGTGGTCCGTAAATGCGTATACCGCCGTCATTGGGAATTGGGGTCGTTTGACCGTTCGCATGGTTGTTTTGCCCCTGGCGACATGCGTTTGATCCGGTATGTTCTGATCGCGGGCTCGACCGAGATAACAAACTGCCCCAGCAGGTGCTCTTGCTAAACCTGTCGCATTATCTCAGGCGATGAATCTACCTGGCGTAGGATCACCCGTAACGAAACGGGACCTCTGGCGAACAACTGGTACTGCCTCAAATAGCCCTCTTCTCAGACCCTCTCCCAAGGAGTCACACGTGCCCAAACGGGGTTGTCTATCACGAAGTCGTACTGTGTGTACTCTTGGGGCTGCAATAGATGCCCGAAGACGTCTTGTCGTTAGAGCAATCACCATTGAAGCCGGCGCCCGCGGGCATCCTGCCAGCCAGGATGATAATGCTAGAATTGCTTTCGAGTTGGTCATATAGAGGGTGAAGATCAGGCAAACCCGCCTTCTCGCGCACCGGGGGTTCCTGGTAGAAGCGATTTGGTTGGCGCTTCACATTTGGCGCGTACCGACCGACTTGACGACGACATGGCTCGATGCGGAAAATGCACCGGTAATGGCATCTACACGAGCCAACAATTGGCATGGGCTGCATACATCGAACTTCTGTTCGAGAGCCGTTTGCGAGATGCTGACGTTTCGTCAGATCTCGAAAACAGCTCCGTATCAAATGCGGATTTCGTTGGAGGAATTCCGTTCTGATATGATAATACTTGAAGATGACGAGGCGGTTTATTGAAAAGAATATGTTTAGAGGGCCACACTGGGAGAGCGTGCAGACGCCGGTGATCCGCGATCCTGTATGTGCATCTTGACGAGTCATTCTTCTCTTCCTCTCTGTGCAGATGGAGGTGTTCATGCGGGCCACTCTCCACGATAAAAAGGACTTTTCCGGTCCCAGGGATCCCGGATCCCTTGTATCCTTCCTCCATTCGTCCTTTCAGGTCTCCGGGTCCTTCCCCCGACTAGGCCATCTCTTGGTCCACTCCGAGCATATTACGCTAGTTAGTACATAACTTCACACTGACTCGGGGGTCAATGTCGTTGGTCACCATAATGAGGCTAGTCAGAGCTGTACAATTGGGTCCTCTGTGGATGACACCCATTCCGGCGAGGATTCAGAGCCTGGTATCGCGCCGTTCGATCCAAGGCGATGACCCAGCTCGAGTAGACGATCAGTAACATGTCCCAAGAGTCACCAAAGAGTCGATCAAGAGAGAAGTATTTGAGAACAGAAATCTAGAAAGATACAGTCGCTTGCACTCGGGGATATCGATAACAACGAGCTCGTAAAGAAGGTTACAATTAGGATCGAGGAAGCGATGGATGAAATGGGAAGACTGGGACCGACGGCTCTAACACTCCTTTTCTCGAATGTTGGCTTAAACAACGATCTGAAAGTCATGGAGGGGGTATGAATACGACTCGGCCGTACGAGTGTCGTGTAACTGATAGCCGTCGTTAAAGCACATCCAGTACGCGTACGCTGTCTACCAGCTTGTTCAACACTACAGGCGTGATCTCTTCTACCCGGACAGTGATCAGACTCTCCGCAGCGACCCTCCTGTAGGCTGCCACGTTCCCAAGGTTTGGCGTGAGTAACAGCGCACCGAACGGCTGTCTCAGTCGAGCGATGACTTGGAGGGCGCGCATCTCCTTGTCCGTCTGTGATACAGACGAGGGGGGTCGAAGAGATGCCACATCCTGAGGGCGAATAGTGGTCCGTCCACCAAACGGCCGACCAAGGCGGGCAACGAGCCGCGCCGTTCGTGTTTGTGGGGCCACCGATGTGATGTTGGAAGGGCCAGGGAACGACGGCAACGCGCCTATAAAGGAAGACTGATCGTCCATGTTATCCTCGGGTATTGTCTCCATGACACTTCCGACAGGCTGTCGATCGAGGAGAAAGTCGATCCAGGGGTGAACGAGGTATAGAGGATCCAACCGGGAGAGATCCTCCTCGGTTCTAATTTCCACAACCCCGAGGGCAGCTGTCTGTGCACGGAAAACTCGTTTCGACCTGCTCCGAGAACCAGATAAAGGTCCGAGTTTGAAAACAATGCATGGAAGCTTCATCCGTTGTCCCACGAACAATGGTACAGGGAGCTCATTCAGTCGGTCATACAATTTCGTGACCGAGGTGAGACTGAGAGAAGAGGCGCGCAATCCGGCGGTAATCATCTTCATTTCGGTGCTTGGGATGGTGAGTGGGATGTGGGGAGGTGGCAGCTGGCTGAACGAGGTAATGTTGGTCGGAAGGCAGCTGTTGAAGCTCCCGAATTTCCCGGTCCATGCAAGGATGCTCGTGTCTCCCGAGCTCGTGAGTAGCTGTGCCAAGAGTCGCCCGAGTGCTTGGTCCCCCTCGCCATATACAACCGGCAAAGAGATAGAGAATATCCCGAACAATGAGTATGCCGCATCCTCGACGAGGGTCGTCTGTCGCCTCGAAGCAAGACACAGCTTCTCCCGTATGTCATCTAACCCAGGCCGGAGTGCCGTCAAGGCTCGCGCCGAGATACCCGTCGCCTCCTCCATCTCCGAGAGGATCTCAGGTGACTCCTTGTGGTTCGGGATATCGAGGTTCATGTAAAGCGTCCAGTCCTCGTTGTAGAATCGGACCACCTTCGAGGCGTGGTATTCCTGGAATGTCCAGGCACGAGTGTTCCAGATGTTCCTCACGAGATCCCCGCGCCGCGAAGGAGAGCGAACGCCACGCAGTAAAACCATCGTCACCGCAGCACCCCGGTACCACTTGAACATGGAAACCAGGGCTTCCTGGAGTACGAAGTGATCCGCCTTGTTGATACAACATGTATCACTCCATGCCCAATGCAACCCGGCATCCCGAACGATCTTGCAAAACATCTGCAGTTTGTCGTGGGTGAGCGATTCCTCGAGATCATACACCACGATGCGTATGACTTTCTCGAACAGAGGTTCATTCTCTTCCCACTTGGGTGAGAACATGGCATAACGGTAGTACTGAGTGACGTCTTGCTCGATGTGAGCATGGTCGATGTGTGTCGTCATGGAGGAAATCAACTTGTTGAAGGCCGGAAGCGATTCGAATGAAGCAGCTTGTTCTGATTTGTCGAGAAGGCGGCCAGAGACCGTGTTAATGAGCACGCGTGGCGATTCACGGATGACATCCTGAACGGCCCTTCGGATTGCCACCCTCGTGTCAGCTGGATTTACATACTGGCGATGATGCGCTGGGAAGCAAGATCAGTAAATGAGCTTCAGCACGATGTTACCACCCTTACCACGAATCTCTAGATCAGATAACTGTGGCATCTTCATGAGCATCGCCTCGAATGCATTGATTGCGTTTTCATAGTCTCCCGCCTTGTGTAACGCTGCATGCTTCCTCTCGTAGCCCCATGGAGACAATGGATCGAGCTCGATCACCTGGTGACGAGTTATCGACAAGAACTGGCCGGCACGACAGATAAAGGGACACACCTTGTTTGCATCATCTAATGCCGCATCCCACAAACCCTTGGCTATGTACGACTTGCTTCGCTTGATGCAGAGACCTTGTGGTGCGATCGGATCGAGGGACAGTGCGGCCGAATACTGGGAGACGGCTTCGTCATAATGCCGAGTGTTCATTGCTGTATCCCCAAGGTCCTCTAACTTCTCGCAGCAACGAAATTTAAATTCTGACAGAGAATGGTCACATAAATGCCACTTGCGTCGTAGGCACGATCACTCACCGAGAACCCACTTTGCACCCTCGCCCTGTATCTCCTGTGGCAATTCGTCCACCATTTGACGGAAACACTCGCCAGCGTGCGTTATGTGGTGGATTGTTTCGAGACGTTCACATATAACCCGGTAAATCATAAATCTCGGAACCATGGACTCCACACCAAGAGTGTCAATCCCACGAGGGATACCGGAGTAAAAGAAGATACTCACGCTAGCAGCGGCCACCAAGGCGTCCTCCCACGAGCGTCCAGCCAACGTTGCTTTTGCCCACTCCTTCAAGAGTGGTGTGGGGGTCGGTGAATTGAGGGTTTCATGGGGCATCGCACTATCGTGGGGAGTTGCCTTGAAGGCTGCAGTGTCGTCGATTTCGGGAGTCGAGAGACATAGTTGAGTGAAGTCTGCAGAGAAGGTTTGAGTGCATGAAAAGAAACGGGTAAACGTAAACCCACTGGAAATCCACTTCGTGATGGGTCTGGTCATATAGACCTCTTCGTCAAGGGTATTTACTAGGTTGAGAAGACATTCGCCTGCATCCATCGTGCGACCCGCTGCATGCAAAGCTTCACACAGACGCTGTTGAATCGTGATGTCGAGATCATCAAATTTCCATCCGGATATCTGTCAGGGTCGGTGAGTGATTTCGATACGTTGTAATACACGTATTATAAAGCTTACCAATGAGACCACCAAGAGCGATCGACCCTCATTCTGTTGCATTTGGGCTTGCGCATGCTCGAATAATTGTGTTGCACCCTCGTAGTCGCCGCGCTCCATGTGCGAGTTTCCAAGGAGAAGATGCATATATGCCTGCTTGAAATGTCAGTGGTGATATTCGCCGCGTAGTAGAGTGTGCACGTGCCTGAACTACATAGCAGATTGAGTTGAAAGGGATCGTGGCGATGAGGTCGTCTACGCGTGATATCGCGTCGCAGTGCTCTCCAGCCATAAATACAATGATAGCCTAAGGGATATGAGCAGCTGAAGGGGAACCGAGTTCGAAAAATACAGACCTTGACGAGAAGGAGAAAGGTAACGTGAGACGAATGGAAGCGTTCGGATGCGATGTCGCAGGCACGATAGCCGCTGTGCCTATCCCCTTTACCGACGAGCGCTACACTCTTTGCGATGTAGGCAATGACGGACGGCTCGATTTCGATGGCCTTGGTGTAAATTGAGGTCAGCGTCAGTGTATGAGAGAACAAAGCAACAAGCACCTGTTCGGCGTCGACGAGCGCTGCGTCCCACTGTCGCAGACGAACTCGGACGAGAGCTCGACTAGCGAGTACATGATGGTTTGGATTCCGAGACTCGGCGATGGCTGCGGTCAACGATGCGTCCGCGTTCTCGAGCTGATTGTGCTTCCATGAATGGAGCGCAGCGTCGTCGATCTGAATGACAGGTTCCTGGAAAGTGGGATGCAGACGAGACATTGGGATGGAACCCTATTTGGGAAGACGAGAAAACAAGGAAGTTGCTGAGATACGCCGTAATCCAAAGGAACACGACACTGACAATGATACGAGATAGGCTTCCGACGGTGATTTTCCCTCCTTCTCCACCAGTTGCGAGAAACCGGTGGTCTGGTGAGAGTGCAATTGAACATGTGTTTTGAGGGAGTTGGATGAGATCGAGCTGGGCGTCTGTTGACGTGTTCCAAAAGGTGATGGTATCTTTTGTAAAATATGCGATGAACCCCCCATGCTTTGGAAGGGCGATGCACGAGAGGCGGTCGGTATCGGGAGCTGGCCATTCGGAGACTGTTGACCCGGTGGATGCTTCGACTCGCTTGATTGTACCGTAGGGTACGACAAAGAGGTGACTGTTGGACCAAAGGAGACCGTTGTTGCTGTACGGGGTTACTTTCACTGGGATGTCCACGAGTAAGCGGCCATCGTCGCTGCCCCAGACTCGAACAGAATCACGAGTGGCTGTTGCGATTCGGTCGCCTTGCGGCGAGTATTTCGCTGCTACCACCCGACCCTCGTGGTCGAGTGTTCGTACTTTTTCGCGAGCTGCAAGGTCCCAGACGGTGGCTGTGCTGTTCCACGATGCAGTGACGAGTCGAGTCGAGTCGGGCGAGAAATCGACGCCATTGATAATGTAGTCAACCTCCTTGTGCGTGAAGACCTTTTCGAATGTCTTTGCGTCCCACATGATCACATCGCCATCGAGTGTCCCCGCTGCGATCCATCTCCCGTCCTTGGACGCTGCGAGACACCGGACACTCGGTGCTTCCATTGTTGCCATTCGTGTACCGTCTTCCATTCGCCACACTTCAACTCTATCATTACCACCGCCGACGATGTACTCGCCATTCGCTGCAAATGCCACCGTCAATATGTGGCCACTGACGTCGATTTCGATGAGCGGGGAACTCTCTTGTCAAGGGTTAGTATCAAACAACTCCATTTCCCCAGTACGCACCGGTCATTACATTCATCAGCGACACTGTCTCACAGCAGTGGTGAAAGTCGCACAAGCTGTCTTCTTCGCAACATGTTGCTCTTTATTGATATAGACCAGTGCACGCGTCCCATCACCTCGTGTTTTCGGCGCTTGTTCAAGCGGGCCGCGTTTCCACCGAGGAATCATCCCTCCACCAACTTGGCACCGCGTCACATACGAGCAACTATCTCGACGGATTACAAACCACGGGTTTCTGCGTCCAGGTGGATGAGATAGCGAATGTCCTGCTCTACGGTGCAGACAGGCAGTCGATCGTGTGCGTTCGGCATCATCACCTCCTTTGCGGTTGTTAGACCAATCTCATGGACGTATACCTCGGCCCAGTTCCCCTATGCTTAACACGCAGTCGCACACTACAGACTGAATAGTTTTCCCTCGTAACTATCATTCCATTTCCACGTACGCGAGATACCGTATATCTCAGAGCCTCCGCGCTACGTCATTTGTGGGCAAGGTGTCGGTCTGGCTTGCCCAACTTCAGTGACCTATACCCCAATCTATCCGCCCTACACATTTGTTTGGCTGGTTGGCCCCTAAGCTTTCCGTTCATTCTTGTCCTCATTCGTAACAGCAGGTGCCTTTGGCCCTACAATCGGGCAGGCCAGCACGGTAAGCTTGACGATGGGGACCGAATGACCACACTAGCTGTCTCTTTTCCCATAGACCAATCCGGACACCTGCTCCACAACGACGGGTAAATCAAGCTGCTGCAGCCTCTCTTTCAGTGCGTCCCTTGGACCCTCGCACTCCTACCGCATAAGTAAACCAGCATCATTCCCAGAATCTGATCGGCCTACGAGAAGGGAGGGGCGACTACATTTCGCTGGCAGAAATGGGAAGCATTCCTCGATGGGATGATTACCCACACCAATCCAACAGTGGAACATCGGCAGTAGAAGGAATATACTAGGTGCAGTCTCATCTCAGTCCCCGGCACTTGCATCCGTTCCCCATGAACCCTCCGAGTGGGCTGGGCTGCCCATTCCCGGCCCGAGCATTCCTTGTTCACACTCGGGACTTTCTCCCCATTCATTAAGTAGTAACGACTTCCATTCGTGCACTGTGATGATGTTACTACGCATCATTTCCATGAGGCTGAGGTGTGTCAAAATAAAGAACTAGATCGCGAAAGTATGGCGGGCTCAGTACTGATTATTTGTGCAATCAGAGCCTCGTCATGATGGCGGCGCTACGCCGTAGACACGGCTGCCGAAGTGGCCCGGGGTACGCGTCTCCGTTCTCACAGGTTGTTAATCAAATTGAACCGGCAAGCCCCGTCTTGCCGTTTGTACGTTGACCTCAGCACTCTTCTTTGTTTTCAATCTACGGGTACGCACTACATTCGAGGGAAAACATGACCGAAGTTCTCCCTCTACCTGGCTTGACGGTAGTCCTATCCACCGTACCCGTGCCAATGCTCTCCTTCGACCTGCAGTGAGCCCTCACATGCCAGTGATTGGGCTCTCGCGAAACCCTGACACGGCCCTAGACTGAGCTGAGAAATGAACTTTCGAGCATATGACCAACTCCCCTATCTTGATGCCGTGGTGCATGAAATCCTCCACACCCACGCCCTGTCCGTGCCGTCATCTGCGTTGACCCTTGGTCCAATCCGCGATTCCTCATAGGCTATCGAAGCTGACGTAATTATCTCTCCCGCGAAATCTGGTCAGCTGGTGCCTGAGAGCCTGTCTATCTCCGCAGGGACTGCCCTGCTGTTCCCCTAGCATACCCGCCCATCGCTCAGCAGGTTCATCTGGTGAAGACGCCGAAGTCTTTCAAACACAGCCGATGGCTCGAAGACGGCCGCGGTCACAACGGAATTCCAGCAGCAAAGGGAAGTGCGGGGGCACCGTCACTTGCTCACTTTTTCGGACGGCCCTGGGACATGTCTAGGGCAAAAAAATGCGGTCACCGAGTTCAAGGTAGGTCATGATTTTGAGCGTGACATATTAGGCGTCGCTTTGATCCCGGGCGTTGAGGCTGTACAACTAACAGGCTGTCCTGTCTGCACTTTGTCTTTGAGCTGCGTGATGGGGCGGAGACAAAGATCGAGACCGGTAGGGGATTCCTTCCCTTTAGGCCACGGGCGGCCGGAGAGGTGGGGTGCAAGGCGCTACCGCGCGTGAAGCTATACATGGGATGAGAAATGTCTTACTATTTCTCTGCCCCTCTCTCTTTCTTGAATAATACTCGGATTCAACCATCGATAATCTAGAGGACGTGTGTACGCGTTGAACATGTTCCCTGTTCCCTTTTGCGCGACCGTAGAGCGTCCTCTGATGACAGTAACTGACTTCATCTGAGTCACTGACTCAGATTGAGTTCTGATAGCATAACCAATTCAAATGGATTCAACTTAATTAAGGTCCCTGGCGATGAAGTCGGCTGTACAAAGTACTAGTACAGCTGTTTTCTAATTATAGATTCTTCTTACTGATAGACTTGAATAATGCACGGGGAGTCGTTGGTTACCGGTCAAGCTTCAGGCTGACACAATGCACATCAATATAGCTATTGCTATGGGACCACCGCCACTATGTTCATGCATGGTGGATTTGTCGTTATGGGGCATACTCCGAGCTCGAGTCTGGCTTACTATGTCATTGTCCCCGGGCACATCACATCAGTGTAGTTGTGGCTCTCAAGCGATGCTCTGGTTGATGTCGTCCTTTATTTCCCGTTTCAGTATTCACCGTCGCATCAAGATGACTCTATGCATTGCTATGGACCGCCGTGGAGACTGGAGAAACAGGCTTCCATACCAACCCATAACTAGAAGGAAGAGGGGGGGGCGTACAACCCGGCTGCAACCTCATCGAAGGTCCCTAACATGCTCCTCGATGCATCAAAGGGACTTCGGAGGATTTGTTGGCAATTTTTGCCAGTGGGCGATGACGGCGAAGCTGAGGTCAATTCGGCCCGGCAGCGATGGGACCGGTCACGTGAGATCTACCAACGGAATGAAATTTGGCTCCGGCGAGGCATTTCCAAGGCGGTGATTCGGGCGCTCCATCGGTGTTCCTGGACGTTTCCTAGTAATTCAAAGAGCAGTCCATCCGCTACAAGGGCCCATCAGAAGACAACCCGAGGAGAAGAAGCTCCACCGTAACACTGCACCTTCTTCTTGTTCCAGTGTTGCATAAATCTGAGAACATGTTGAATTATTCAAAACTGGCCGTGAGACCTCCCATTTCTGTGCAAAGCTGGGCAGAATAAGGAGTTACTAATCACTTTGTGACATAGACCTTTGGCTTTCCATGTAAATTTTTCGGTCCGAGAACGCGCCTAGGCTCATGCCAGTGAGATCCGTCCGTTTTTTTCGGCACGGACATGCCAATCCATCGACGATCAAACCAACTTTACGGCACTGCCAATGGGTCTTGTGCGGTCATGATCAGGTGCTATAATTAGCTCAGCCAGCACTAAGTGAGAGCTCAGTGACAGTTGTATGTTATCCTCCCGCTTTTTTATCTATGCAACTCATTCAATAGTTAAAGCACAGATACTCGCCGCAGGTAACTACGCAGCGGCCACTCTCGCAACGGAGGGACTTGTTTCAGGTTGTGCTTCCGTCGAAGGCGACAAAGTTAATTTACCTACATCAGAGTTCAGGTACCGTTACAGTGCCTGGCACCTGGGGGTTTTAAATCTACTACTTACTTGTTTACCGCATCATGGAACACGCAGACAAAGAGGACACGAGAGTTCGCGCCAGCGAAAGGCACTGCGTCCCCATGGTATGTGATGGCAGCCACACCTGACAGGCACAGGATCACGCTCTCTCGCCCCCTGTATGGATATCCAGGGCCTCAGAAACCTGTTTCTGACCAGGAGGCCCTCGTGTAGGTGGAAGGAGGGGGGCTTGTGGCGCTTTTGTCCAGGTACGACATCATATCCAGGGGCTACAGAAATCTAATTCTCACCAAGTCGGTCGGAAAAATCGAGCGTGCAGCACAGCGGGTGGAAGGAGAGGGCCCGTGGCGCTGAGGGTGAACTTTGTCGAGCTGTGTCCGGTTACGAGATCGACGACCATCATGAATCGTGATGCGCTCGTCTGGCGACAAAGTCGCAACCAACTTCACTGGGTTGGTGAATTTGGTATATATAGGATGCTGCAAGTCGTGTAGTTTATTCACATTCGCATTCACATTCACATTCACACTCACACTCACATTCACAAGCAATGGCAAGCCCAATAGTCGTACGTTTTCCTCGCACTTTTCTACCCACACTACGGGCTCACTCAACCGTTAAAGCCCACTAAAGCACAGATACTCGTGGTTGGAGGCGGTCCTGCAGGTAGCTATTCAGCCGCCGCTCTCGCAAGGGAGGGCTTCGAGGTTGTGCTCCTGGAAGCGACCAAGTTTCCAAGGTTCGTGCCACCCTCCAAGATGGTAAGATCAACTATTCATAAAAGTGTTGAACAGGTATCACATCGGAGAAAGCTTGCTGGCGTCGGTTCGGCACTTTTTGAAATTCATAGACGTAGACGACACCATGAAGTCCCACGGATTTACTATCAAGGTAGGTGACAGTACCGGGACGTCTAAGGGCATTGTCATTGAAGTTGGATTCAGCCAGGCGCAGCGTTCAAGTTCAACCAGTACAAACGAGAAGCATGTGTGTTCTATTCTTCCTTTAGCTGCATTAGTCACTCATATGTATTCACAGACACCGATTTCACCGCACGGGACCCCAACAGCTTTTCCTGGAATGTCGTAAGAACGGTTTTTCTTTTGTTATGTTGGCAGGCTGGAAAAACGCCTCTACAGATCCGAGAGGAGTTCGATGACCTGTTGCTCAAGCATGCCGCAAAGTGCGGTGCAACGGTATTTGAGGAAACCAAAGTTACAGAGTTACAGTTCGAAGGCGAGCGTCCCGTTTCTGCCACCTGGGTATCCCGTGGTGGCACTGAGGGACAGGTAGCATTCGATTATTTGGTGGATGCCACCGGGAAGAACGGGATCATGTCTACCAAGTATCTTCGCAACAGGCGCTTCAATAAGAGCCTGAACAATATTGCGTGTTGGGGATACTGGGAAGGAGCTGGGATTTACAACCCAGGGACCAACCGAGAGAACGCTATTTGGGTGGAGGCAGTACCAGGTTAGCGCATTATCTGTGCGGATTACTTTGAGGCTGACCCCATAATGCGGGCAGATGGGACTGGATGGGCGTGGTTTATTCCTCTTCATGATGGTTCTACCTCCGTCGGAGTTGTGTTGGATCAGGATACCAGCAACCGCAAGAAGAAAGAGGCCAAAAGTGCTTCTGGGGTGTCAAGCCTCCAAGGGCATTACCTAGAAGAAGTTCGGAAAGTACCCGGGTTAATGAAGCTCTTGGGGGAAGCGACTCTCAGGAACTCGGGACAGCCCGGTGCCATTAAGAGCACAAGCGACTTCAGCTATTCGGCATCGTCGTATGCCGGCGACCATTACCGCATTGTAGGAGACGCTGCTGGTACGTCATTGGCTTTTTCAGAAGCACGGGAGACATATCATCAACCTAACACGCACCACAGCTTTCATCGACCCGTTCTATTCGTCAGGTGTACACATTGCAGTCACAGGAGGCCTGTCCGCAGCAATCACAATCTCGGCTTCTATCCGTGGTTCGGCCACGGAGGATGAGGCGCATCGTTGGCACACTTCCAAAGTGGGGACGGCTTACACCAGGTCCGTGTGCAGCTGAATCCTAACGGTGATTATGACCAAATAGCTAATTCGTACTTGAATCAGGTTTTTGTTTGTCGTGCTTGCAGCATATAAGGAGATGCGCAACCAATCAGTCTCCGTGATGAGCGACGTCAACGAAGACAACTTCGATCGCGCGTTCGACTTGCTTAGACCCGGTACGCAACACCCAGATGGTCGTCAGTTCGTTATTAACGTAGTCTCGTATCCAGTCATTCAAGGTACAGCCGACGCTGGCAAGGCTGTTACCGAAGACGAGCTCCAGGTGGGTTCACTGTGACATGCCATGTCTGCCAGAGTTGCTAAATTGAGATCGCAGAAAACGATGGATTTCTGTAGTCGCATGTTCGTGCCGACAGATGTTGAGATGCAGAAGTCGGTCGGTGAAAGGTACATTTTCTGATTCCTTATTTTCTCTCATTCGTACTCAACGATCTGTTCACCAGAGTCGCCCCTGAGTTGTTGGACCCGAACGCCCCACTCCTGACGGCAGTCGAACTAGACAAGCTTCTTGATGCCACTGACGTTGAAGCAAAGGCCGTGCTGGGTCGAATCAACGCCCGCAAGCAGAACAAAGCGATGTACTACCCGATGGTGAATTTCACCAACGAAAATCACTTTGGGCTTCAAGCCGTTGTGGAGCGCGGGAGTCTTGGCCTTGTTGCGTCCACTTGAAGGTGACAATGGTGATTGTATTGCATGTACAAAGGTGTGGTGGGGGTGGCATGTACTTAGTTTATAGAGACGCGTTCTGTTCTATATATTGTAGTGATGGCAGTCGCTAACTACGCTACAACTAAAATGGTTATTCCTAAACGTCGCATCGCGCGCTTTCCTGTGCTGCTTGACCATCACCATCTTCTGCCTGGTCTTCGTGTCATTCCCTCGAGAATTTACTGAAAAGGTATGGATCATCATATGATCACCACATTGGTAGCATAGCTCACTGACATCCGATGACGGTCTTCCGGAGTTGGTGACCTGAGAATGCAGAAAACGTTGGATTTCTGCAACCAGCTGTTGGCCCCGAGATGATGAGATTGGCACAAGGCCGTCCGAGTCAGTGAATGATACATCTTATGATTTTTTCCCCTCGAGTCTCTATAGTAGTACGCAAGGATCCGCCAACCAGAGTTGCCCCTGAGTTGATGGATCGGGCTGGCCCAAGCATGACAGCAGTCAAACTGGATACGTTTCTTGATCCCAATGATGATGAAACGATGCACGTACTGGGTAAACTCAACGTCTTCAAGCACTGGATCTACTAGTACCTCCGTGTGGAGAACTTTACCAATGGAGTTTCATAAAGCCGTTTTGGAGCGGGGAAGGCTTGGCCTTCATCATGTAGCCCCTTGAAGGTGATGGCAATTGTGGTTGCACTGCATGTACCAAGACGCTCTGCAGATCAGGAAGTAGTTTATAAATAAACAATCCGAGTCGGTTGTATCTTGTCATTAACTGGTGGTCGTTGCAATCCGCTGAAAATAGAACACAAATTTGAAGTTGCCGCTGGTGTTGCTGCCAGTGAGTCAGCAAATGGGCGCACCACTGGCGCTCCACGTACTGTTGTCATTTAGTTGACCATCGCCTGGCGGGGTACAACATAGCATAGTGAATCGCCATCAGTACCGGATCGCTACAATATCGGTAGGATAGAAGTAGATGCGAGCACCAGTGAAAAACAGACAAGCAGCCGCCGCCTGGGAATATGAAGGATCACTAAGTAACATGCAGTATGCGGGACACGAAAACGCGAGCTCGAGGAATGAACGTTCAGAGTCGCAGGACTGGTACCAGTACGAACTCCATAGTAAGTGACTGTAACAGCAACGAGCGTTCAAGTGGACATACCGAATGGACGACGAAAACAAAACGAAAGAGATACAATCTGACTCATTCGGCCCAACATTCCTCCCAACTATTACCGTGCGTCATCTCGCTTAAATCAAGCTCCACACCCCGAGATATCACCATGACGTTCGCTGGTGAATAATGCCACAGCGTGTTCTGCCAGTGAACCGGTACCCAGAAGAGAAGATGCCGACGTGCGCCAATGATCTCGACCCATCCGTCCTCTCCTACTCGAATGAGATCTATCCTGTCTATGATGCCGTCCACACGAGGGGGGTCATGCAAGGCATGACGGGCGATGGGGGAGAATCGAACGTGGTGTCGCTGGTGAATGCTGGAATCAACTCTCCGTATGAGCGCCCCACCTGTGGACGACGCGGAGATGGCATCGGTGTTGTTGGGGTCGTCCCCACGCAAGAACGACCGGAGGTCCCACACACGGACAGTACCGTCGTCTGAGCCTGAGACTATCCACTCGGCGTCGAGCGCGACAGATCGGACCCGGGAGGTGTGCCCCAGGAGAGGATCACCGAGCTGAGACCCTGTCTTGATATCCCACACTCGGACCGTACCATCGTCCGAGCCCGACGCAACGTGGCACCCATCAGGCGAGAACGCAACCGACCTGACTGTGTTGGTGTGCCCATTGAGCGTGTGGACTAGTGAACCTATGTACACATTCCACAATCTGACGGTGTTATCTGACGAACCGGACGCAATCTGTGCGCCGTCTGGGGAGAGTGCGACCGAGCGGATTGGCTGAGTGTGTCCTGTGAGCGAATTGCCAATGACTGACCACGTCGCAGTGTCCCACACCCAGATGGTTTTGTCTGCTGAACCTGAGACAAGGCGCTTGCCGTCAAGCGAAAACACGATAGAGTTGACAGCGTCCTTGTGTCCTTCGAGAATTGTGTTGGTCTGCGAGTTCGTCATGTCCCATACGCGGATGGTGCTATCATCTGACCCTGATACGACCCACTTCCCATCCGGAGAAAAAGCAACAGAATTGACCCTGCTGACGTGCCCTCTGAGAGGACTGCAAGCCTCCGCCTTTGTTTCCATGTCCCAAATTCGGACTGTCTTGTCCGATGAGCCCGAAGCGATTCTCGTCCCGTCCGATGAGAGAGTAACTGACACGACCGCGGAGGTGTGCCCTTTGAAAGGTTTGCCAACCTGCGTGCCTGTGACTCCATCATACACCTTGAGTGTGGCATCAAACGAGCCCGAAATGATTTGCTTCGTGGCTGCCGAAAACGCGACCGAAAAGACTGAGCTCGTTTGTCTGCCCAGTTTTGGGCTCAACTCGGTGTCCCACCTTCGGATCGTACCATCCCAGGAACCCGACACGATGATCCTCCCATCGTGAGAAAAGGTTACCGAGCTGACTTTGCCAGTGTGCTTTGTGAGGGGACTTCCAATCTGTGTGTGCGTCGCAGCGTCCCACACCCGGACGGTGCGATCGGTTGACCCTGATACGATGTACTTGGAATCCACTGAAAACGCGACAGAGGTGACATGGTCAATGTGCCCTTCGAGAATGGCGACTTGTGAACCTGTTCTGGAGTTCCATAGTCGAATGATGGAGTCATCTGAACCCGACGCAACGAGCCTGCCATCGGGAGAGAAAGCGACCGAGTTGATTGGACTTGGGGGGCCATTGTGTGGATCGCCAACTAGTGACCACGTCAGAGTGCTCCACACCCAGATGGTACCGTCGGATGAACCCGAAGCGATGCGCTCGCCGTTAAGTGAGATCGCAATCGAGTTGATCGGGTTGGTGTGTCCCTCGAGTATGCCAACTTGTGTATGGGCTTTGGTGCCCCAGATTCGAATGGTGTTATCCGACGATCCAGATGCGAACCAGGCCCCATGCGGGGAAAACGCAATTGTGTTCACCGAACCAGTGTGCCCATGTAGGGGGCTTCCAATTTGCAACCTAGTTTGCGTGTCCCAGACTCGAATTGTCCCGTCTGATGAACCCGACACGATGATTTTACCATCTGGCGAGACAGCGACGGACACGACAAAACCACTGTGTTCGAGAGGGTCGCCAACTTCCAACCCCGTTTCGGTATCCCATATTCGAATTGTTGAATCATCTGAACCCGACACAACCCATTTTCCGTCTCGCGAGATGGCAACAGAACGAACCCAGTCTGCGTGTCCCGTCAATGAAAGCTGAGCGGAGGGCCATTCCGCGTCGCGTCCCGAAACGACACGAGGAGCCCGGGAAACCTTTGGAGCAAACATCCTGGCCAAGACGGATTGTTCAGGTGCGAAAGGCAGCGCGGAGAGGTACAGGTGTGGGGTGCTCCGTGCGATGACACTACCAAACGCCTCGACGAATTTCTGCGCATCATGCATCATGGTCAATGTGTCTGTGTACTCGTCGTGTCCCTAACCACAGTGTAAGTTGGCGGGCAAAGAAATGGTACCGTTCACTCACTTCAATCAGTTTGCTTGCGGCAGCTAGCGTTGCATGCACTTCGTCAATACAACCTAGGAGACCGAGGGCTTCGAACCAGAAGAGCAATCGCTGATCCTTGAAGAAGGAACGCAGTTCGTTCGCCAAAAGTGTGTCAAATGTTGCACCATGAACATGGGCAGTCCAGAATCGACAAGAATAGGATAAATGGGGGGAGATACGTTTTCTAATGCGCTGGGCCAAGTCGGGGACATCGGAATTGCGTAGGTACGAGCTTTGTAGTCCACAAATGTTGAATTGCAACCCGATCTTCATGCTAGCTAGCGCGGAAATTGCAAGGTCCTGCTGTATGCCATTCGGGTCAACGAAGAACTCCCCACTCCGTGCGCGGTCTGTGAGGAAGTCGCGGAAGGAAGCATGGAAAAGTCGGACAGGAGTGGTCGGATCAGTAGCGCCGATGACAAGGGGAGCTATGGATTTCAGGATGGGCTCCACATCAAAATGGTCCTGTGGCGTGGAAAAGAAATGTCGCATCTCGTTGAGCGAAGCCATCGGGAGCGGTTCCAGCGTCCCAAATACTTGTCGCATTACCGAGGTGAACTGATCCAGGCGTGAATCATGGATAGCCTCCTTCAAGATGAAGGTGTACATTTGTTCCAGTGGTGACCGACGTCCTCCATCAGATAGGGAGAGAATGCGCTCGAAAAGATCATCCGGAGATGGTCCGTCGTGGTCTGTAGATGAGACAAATTCGCATGCGATGCGCGCCCATTCGAATAGACCATCCGCCTTTGTGGTAAGTAAAGTATGCTGTTCGTCGTGTAATGCAGGCAGGCGATGAGAAATGTAGAGACGAATGTCTCGTTCAATGCCTTTGCGAGGTATGTTATCCAAGGACGTCGCGCGAACATGCAGTCTATCCTGCAGCGCCGCGTGGATGTCACTTGTAGGGCGGGACGTGACAAGAACACGAACATTGGGAGGTAGTTGGGTCGATTCTTCTGCAAGGACACGGAGAATAGATTCCAGAGAGGCAGCTGCGCCACACTCGTCCAAGGCGTCGATAACAAGAACCACAGGACCAAGATGCGGACTTGAGTTCCTTAGAGGCGCTAACACCAGCCTCTGCCACTGTAGCAGGATGTCCACCGTAGTCAGCAGCGCGGAGTCCGTGGATACAGTATCTGCCACAGCTTGCCTGAGCCCCAGGTCGAAGTTGGCCAAATCCCGAGCGATCGTCGTGAACAATTTTTCGGGGCGAGGGTCACCCTGCCGAGTGACGTCGAAACAGAAGAATGACCCGAGCCTCCCACCTCCCTTCAGCCAGCGTGCTACCGTATGAGCAATGGCTGATTTTCCAGTACCCTCGGCTCCAGAGAGCCAAAGGATACGCTGAGCGTCGTCCCCGCTATAGACCCAATCGATGATCTCTTCCAGGACCTCCTTTCGCGTTCCTTCTAAGCAGGTCTTCGTGGGGTCCAGACCAGCCTCAGCCGCGCGTGTGATAGCATTGGGGTATAAGTCTGGCCCCAGAGTGACGAAAAGGCATGTTGGTTACTGATCACGATATTCTTTACATGTACTCACCAAGTCCGTCGAGATCCTCTAGAACATGGTAGACGTTGGTCAGCGTACCCGGAGCAGCGTTACCCCGCAACCCCGCCACCAGCGAGTCCAGTATATCAGTATACCTCTGGGTGACTGCGACAGTTTCCAGAAGAACATCCTTATCGAGTCGAGTCCCTATGAAACAGGTTCAAACATGCACCAGGGTAGAAGGATGGTCGCCCTACAAAGACGCGCAAGATAAGAGTACTTTTCCACGAATCTTGTGCACTCGACAACCTGTTCAGACAGGGAAGCGAGGATATCTGGCATGAGCCGTATCTTGTCGAGTTCTCCCTCTGTGGCCATGAATTCGTATATTTCCCTGATTTTCCACAACAACTTGTAGACAGCTCTGTCGCGACTTTCTTGATTGATGATCGTCTGTGTCGATTCAGAATGAGCATTTAAGAAGCTACTCTAAAGGTGAAACACGCCTGAGATGCCCAAGATAAGCCGTTTAGCGCGGCCTTGGTACGTGGATGGACCTATCGATGTCTGTCAGAACAGCATTGAATGGTCGAGGCGACACTCACATTCACCAGTTCCCCAACGATTTTGTTGTTGAAGACTGTAAACGGCCGAAGATCTGTGGCATCGAAGTAGTTTACCGATTGTAGAGAGGAATTCGTGTGCCCCTCTGTGTCTGCCATAGCTTTCGCGATGCTCGGTATCAATTTGGTGCTTGACTCACCCCGTTCTGGTGGAGGGGTGACCTGTACCACGATGTCTCGCTCGCCATGTTTGGAAGCACTCGCCGAATTTTCCTGGAATACGATGCAACAGTAAAGGATATGATGGTATAAGCAACGACGTTCGGCGCACCTGATCGTGTACGACAACGAATGAACGATCCGAGCTCACGGTCCCCATTTTCGAGGAATCAGGAACAGTCAGGAATGTTGGATTCTACATAGGAATCAGATGAGCCGTCTACCATAAGAAAAAAGTCTGATGTACCCTGGTGCCGCTCGTCGTATCATCCTTGGATCCATGCGAGCGCGCTCGACGAATCGGAGAAAGCCCATGAAGGAACTAGTCGAGAAAGCGCACTTCAGATCGACGGCAAGCGTCAGGATATCATTTCTCGTACCTGTTGTCCGCGAACAAAGAGGTTCTTCAGTGGACTACGGTGGTGTGGATTCGACTCTGGCGCTGGCACTTGCTGTTGTCGTCGAGAATCAGCAGGAAACTGGGGCCGAGGGCAAGAGACACGTACTGCACTTGGGCCGGGCGGCGATTGGCCGTCACCCAAACGGTTGGATCTCCCTCTTATAGTTCTCATTCGGCGGTCAGAGTAGTAGTTGGGAGGCGGAAACAGAAGACGGTGGTGAGCGGCGAAGCAGGGGCATTGTATATACGCGCGTTGACGACACGTGCCCACACGGCGGCCCAGTGCAAATCTGGACTCTGTGGCAATAGTCGGAGATGGCCGTGCACGAACCAGAAGATGGGCAACATTGCACTCCGGAATTCCTGATCGCATTTATTGGTTCCAAGAACGGTGAAGCATGAAGTTTACATGCTTACCTATGATGGATATCCGCTGGACCTGGGTGCAGATGCGCGAGCGCCTCTACATTGCGATGTTTCACTTGGAAAACTATTCACAAGATCGAATCATGGTTGTTAAAGTGCTAGTAGCAGCCCGAGTGGTTGTGTGGTTGCAAGGAGTCGAGTATTTCATTCCCAGTCACACTCCGCGTGCTATCCGAGGCGACGGCAAACAATCTGGCAGGAGCCACCAGCAGCCGCTAGTCTTGAGCGGTGCATATAGCAAAACCGCCTCTGCTGCCAGCGAAAATCACGTTGTCGTGCGTGCGCTAACTATCTCTTTCCCAAGTTCGCGAAATCCGGGATGCGGATCTCCTCCCAAATGTTGATAAGCATATGACATATTTTAGGTTTGTGGACCGATTACACCAATCATGATTGGGTGCTAGATTCCCCGCCTCAAGAATCAATAAAGTTATACTCTGCGCCCAAGTATCCGTTACAACTCCCAATGTAAGTACATCGCAGAACAAGTGGCTCGTCGTGTGGGTCCCTGTACCCACTCAAGCTGTGGACGGAAAAAATAGAACAAAGGTGTGGATATACATACCACGGTTTCTGTCGACCTCACACTCCTCGGAGGACGCACGAAAGGAAGATGGAAAATTCCATCATCTTAACCACGGTTGCAAATTATTCTGGTCACATTGGGTCTGGGGCTCCGCTTCTCGACACATTAACCACCTTGCATAATTAACCCAGGCCACATTGTTGACTGAATTAATCACTTTCAACCTTCTTGGGTATGACACGCCAGGGTGGACTCCCCACTGATAACGTGGCGGATTAAGGGGCCGCAGTTACACGTGTCAATGACGGTGGAGTACTTTTTCGCCGAGGATGGAGCAGGGACAGGCGATCCATCTTCTAGCAAGAAGGCGACTCGCCGTGAGAGCCGTACAGCAAAAGGAAAGAGATCGAGCCACTCATTGATCCCAGCAGGGGTGAGTACCTTGTTCCACCATTGGTCGTGGCTGAACCAATACAAAACGCGCGTGGTGGAGGGTTTGTAACTGTGTTTTTCGGGCCCCTCAAAGGAATGGAAGAGACGACTCAGGGGCTTCAGAAGCAGGTGAATGTGGCACAGGGAACCCGACTCGGGGAGCGATCGCCAACACGATGCGCACGTGTGGGAAGTTGATGGACATTAGGTGCCATGCCATGCAGGTGTGTCTGAGCTGATTGCAATGCAGACGACATACAGACCTGGACCGCATCAGCACAGGATTCTGCAAATGACTGGTTCTTTAAATCCGTGGGTTCGCCTTTCCTCGGGGTAAACTCGTGAGACAGGCAATTCACAGCCTGGGTCGTGAGGACTGGTCATGACTGGTCTTTGCAACGTTCTCGGCTACTGATCTGAGTACGTGAAATCGGCCGGTGATAACCGAATTCTTTGTAGATGGTCTGGAGTGCTGGACACAAAGCGGAAATATCACCTACTGATTATGCCTGTCAGCTGCACCGCTTTTGAAATAGGGGAAAACGTCGACAATGTACGTTGCTACATGCGTTAGCAGTGCCAACGAGGACAAGTACGAAACGGTACCTCCCCAGTAACACCACGGTCTGCAGGCCATTCTAAACTTGGAAACCTCAGGACCAGGCGTGTAACATGTATGATTCGACATGGCGTTGCCCGCGTAACGCCGGAAGGGGACCAAAACGTACTCCTCCGGGTCGTCGTCCGACGGGCGTTCTGGAGGGATCGGGATCGTCATGGAAACGCCCAAAGCACCGGCTGTCCGATGTTCAAGTTGCTTGGGCTTGCGTGTGATGTGCAAGTTATTTGCCTGTCCACGTGCGAGTACCAGGATACAGTTTACTGGTCGATACGTGACAAGGGAAACGATGATCGATAGAGCGAACGTCGAAGGGCAGCTGCGGCCAAAGGTCGGTCGGTCGAGACCTGGATGGAGTTTGGGCGCTCGCTGGCAGTATCCACGTGTATATCATATCGGCAATCGCGCGATGATAACAACTCTGCAACCCCGAACAGGTTTGCTAGCTTTTGGATCGACTCTGCAGCCTCACAGCTACGAATTCGTGTCGAACCGCAGGAATGATGGGTTCCGAGTCCTGAGCGCGGCACTATTTGACCCGGAGAACCTGAGCAACCACAGCTCCGGGTCAATCTGAACATTGACACTAGGGATTTACCTACAGCTAGCTGTCGAAGAATTTTCGACCCTTCGACTTGGAATCTTTATCGGTGGCGCCGAAGTAAATTAAATGTAGCTTCAAGTTACTCACATCTTCAACTTGAGATAATATCGAGTGTACGGGTGACAGACTCTGCATTGGCAGAACTTTGCAACAACCAATGAGAGTACCATGACGGTGTGTTACAGTGATCAAATCACCTGCTCGCCGTCAACGATGAGCATGGCCAATGATGTCAAGCACGGTGCTCTCTAGGTCACTGGGCGTAACTTATAACCTTATAAGGTTGGTCTCCATTTCGAATTTGTTTTGTTTCAAGTTGTTCACAGACTCCGCTTGAAGGATCGAAAATTCCAAGTCGGCCTAGCGTTTTGCAGCTAGCTGTGCCAAGTTGGAAACAAAGAACGGGCCCACAATATTGTCCAGGATATCAGTCCAGGGCCTTCGTACGAGCCAGCCTTCCTGTCCACATTGACCACCAGCCTGAGCGCAGCGCGCTTTGGACCACAGGATCGTTTATCAAACCCGTATTACCTTTCACCGAGCGTGTTGGGTCTCACGTCCACTATCATGCCAATGCTTGCTCGGATCTTCCACTCTCATGATACCACCCTGTCCACTTTCAAAGAAAAAACGTGGATAGAGGACACAGACGACCCCGACACGGACCAGAAACACTTGGTAGGCGGCATTCGCGATATGAGCGCCTCTTTGTTTTCTCGCCTATCTCAAGTTCGCCGGCCATGCGCTTGGCAATCATATCAACCGTCCCCGGTGATGAAGTTCCGCTACCACCCTAGGTCCCCGGCTCGATCTTCACACGTGCTGCTTGGCTTGCGAAATCCCGACAAGGTCCATGCCAAGCCGCCACGCGCTCGCATTGGCATCGGCCCCACTCGACGCCGGCCGAACGTGATTCGCACTCAGTCGCACCACTCAAGACTCAGACACGCGCTAGAGCCCACCTTGGGTCCGAACGCTGCGATCGAATGGATCCTCGACGCCCGCTGTAACGCTGGCAACGTTATCTTCAAGGATGATGCCTCGTGCGCACCATCTTGGCTCAGCGGGAGCGCTCACGTCGTACGTACCATGTACGTAGTGGCCTCCGAGTATTTCTTCTCCTGCACTTGTCAGGAACCAGGACCGACGGTCTTCCAGTGGGACGCCCAGATTCGGTACATCATGACGTACTACCACACGTCTCGGATCCACGTGCCATCACTTATTGGATGGTGTTCCATTATGATGAGTTCCATTCCATCATGATTGCCAAGCGACCGATGGGCGCGTCCACGCACTACGGTACGTACGACGCATCCTCTCGCGATCTTTGCGTAGCCCAGGGCTGGCCAGGAACCCCTACTGCCGCAGTGCCAGGGCTCGGTACACGTACCCGAACGACTCGGACCACACTGCGAGCAGTACTAGTGCCGCACCCACAAGGTACGACCGCCCTGGTCCTGGTCCTGTAGCGCCTGCCAACACCGCGGTCCCAGCGAGCGCTCAAGCTTCAAGCTCAAACCTCCGATCCGATGAACCACACGCCCATTGGAAAACTTGGATCCAGAGCCTCGGCGCTGCGGGCCGTAAGGGCGCCAGTAAGTTGCCAGTCGAAACTGCCATTGGCTTCCAGTCGCCGATCTGCCGCGCCGAGGACTCCGGATGACGTTACTGATAAGCACAGCACCACATACCACTCATCCTCGCCCCCTTCCTTTTCTCGAGCACGCGTCGTCGGAGTCGGCCCAGCGGTGGGATGCCCAGGGACGTCGACACGCGCCCACTGCGAATCGACGCGTACACACCGCTCCAGGGTGCTCGCATACGCATACGCGTAGCTAGCCAACGAGCGGTCCAAACATCGACATCATACACACATCACACATCACACATCATACATCACGACCCATGCGCCCGTCGTCAGGCCGCACAACGAACCCTCTCAGCGTTTCACCCCTTTCCCTTACTGCCCCCGATTCGACGGCACGTGTACGGCGTACGGCGTCCCCCCGCTTCCGTCGGCGTACCGAATCGCGTGTACGCACGATCAAATCCGATCAGCCGCACTCACGCCGCCTGCATCGTACCATCATTGCCCATCAGCCATGCTGCATATGATATCGATATCGATATCGTCGGTGGCATCACGCCGCGCATCAAGGCGTGAACTCGAAACACCAACGGCTTGATGCGGTCCCACAGCGTCAACGCCAACGACCACACGGACGGAAGGAAAAACGGGGTATAGTACACATTACGTCTTTTTTTGGCTCGTGGTCGTACGGGGTGACTACTTTCGTATGGCAAGAGAACGCGGCGCGCGTCCGTGGGTAGCGCGGTCCTCGTCCAGGAATGTAAACGTGTGTCATCGGTGAGGCGTCGGTGTAGGTAGTGATGAGCTTGCGGCGAGCGTATGGCATCAGCGCGCAGAGAGAGAAAAAGGACGGATGAACGAGGGACGCGACTATGATGGTATGAAAGGATGAAAAAGAAAAAAGAAAAAGAGAGAGCGTAGTACACAATGAACCAAATCCCGACATAGCTATTCCATATCATGAGCGGCGTCGCATAACGAAACCTCTAGAGAAAAAAGAGTCCATTTTTTATTTTCCGGACAGCGGAGAGGCGTGCCGAGGAGAATGTGGTCACCAGAGAACTTGGTTTCGCGGCAAGACGATGTGATACACGGTTGTGGATGCGGGGTTGGATGCGTATATATGCGAATGCGAAATGCGACAGTGTTGCTTGATGAGAACGTGAACGTGCGTTTTGGGTGGATGCTTGAAACCGTTCATTGTGGTGATCTCCGCCGGAACCTCCCCCTTCCCAATACCCTAAACCAAGAATCTCCGCGCTACGGACAAATATCGGAATCCGAAGGACGGTGCGATCAGTCGTCGTTCTCTTCGTCCTCTGCCTTCAAACTCGTACTTCGGTTTTCTGCGGCGTGGACAGCCTCAAGGAGCTCCGCGTCCGCGTCGCCATCCGCATCTGGATCGC
>JBBPRK010000264.1:0-28442 GCA_038093075.1 Boletus patriciae | reverse complement strand
GAAATGACTCTAGAACCTGGTATCAGGATAAGAAGATCCGAATAAGAAATACCAGGATTCCCGACACTCCTCCTCGATGTTCATTTTGCGACTTGCGGGTAAGTGATCAAAGACCGACTATCCTGGAAGCTAGAAAGAATTCTGGGGTAAGTGATCGCAATGACCGACTATCCCAGAATCCCCGAGACAGGGTACCCTGTTAAAAACAGATGATCCTATAGTCTCAAAAGTCGGAGAGCGTTTCTTCCCTCTTGGAATTTTTGTTTTCCAAGGTTCTTCGTGAAGATGTCTGCGAACTGCAGATTGGTGGGAACGTAGTATAACTTGATTTCTTCAAGCTCCACCGCTTCACGGATATAGTGTTCAGGAATGCGAATGTGTTTTGTTCGTCCTTCCTGAGCAGGATTTGAAGCCAGAAACATTGCGCCTTGATTATCAACGCAAAGTGGGAGTGGACTGAGTTTAAATCCCAACTCTTCATACACGTTGCAGATCCAGCGAAGTTGTTTTGCTATCTCTGTCATCCCACAGTACTCAGCTTCTGTGGAAGAAAGTGTCACCCTTCATTGTCGCCTAGACAGCCATGAAACAATGCCATTTCCCAAGAAGATAGCATAACCAGTGGTAGAACATGATGTTTCAACATCTCCAGCCCAGTCTGTGTCAGAGTAGGCACAAAGCCCGTTTTGGTCACCAGTTGCTGAGTACTGAATGCAGAGATCATTGGAGGATGAAAGATAGCACACAATGTATAGCGCCTTCTGCAAGTGTTCTTCTGTTGGATTGGAAGAGAACTGCGACATCTTGATGACCGAAAAGGCAATGTCTGGTCTTGTTCCAAGCATGATGTATAACAGTGATCTGATGACCGACTGATAGCGACTTCGAAGTGAGACATCCAACTGATCTTGGTTTGGTCTCGGGTTGTACCTGGTAGGTAATGGAACAGAGACTTGTTTGCAATTCTCTTGACCAAAGTGTTTTATGACTTTCTCTGGGTTTGGTTGAGAGTGATTGTGTGCTTTTTGCGATCTCTGGTGATTTGCATCCCTAGATATTCCTTTGCAGGACCAAGATCTCTAGATTCTCATCGCTTCATGAAATCTTTCTTGTGAGAGAGGACTTGTGTCTTGTTGCTACCCATAAAAAGAGCATCGTCAACATAGACGAGAAGAATTATGATTTCTCCTCCGACGATCTTGAAGTAAGTTCCTGGGTCCGACTTGCAGTGGATAAATCCCATCTCCAGGAGACTCTCGTGCAGCTGCTTGTTCCATTGAAGCGCAGCCTGCTTTAAGCCGTAGATGGCTTTCCCCAACCGACAGACCTTTTTCTCCTTGCCCTTCACTATGAAACCTTCAGGTTGTTCCATGCAAATTTCTTCATCCAGCTCGCCAAACAAAAAGGCGGTCTTGACATCTAGGGCTTCGATTTCCCAATCATGAAGTGCTGCAAGAGACAAGAGTAGGTGTAGGGTTTCGAACCTCACTACTGGTGAGAAGATGTTCTCATAGTCTATTCCGAAGACTTGTGTAAATCCTTTTGTGACAAATCGGGATTTTCTTTGGCCATCCGATTTCAAAGCAAATACCCATCTCCCCTTGATGGCTTTACGACCCTTTGGCAGGTCCACCAATTCCCATACCTTTCTCTCATGAAGGGAGCCGATCTCCTCCTTCATCAAGGCAGTCCAAAGTTCTTGCTCCTGTTTTGGTAGCTTAAGAACGTCCTTATAATGTTTTGGAAGGGGGTTTGGACTAGAATTCACAGCAAGTGTCATGTGGTGTCATATCCATTTGGATGAATAGATATCTCTGATATCATTTTCTTCATTGGTTGGTCTTGGCAGTTCAGCCAGTGTTGGTTCAACTATCATCTGCTCCTCCTGGATTGCATCAAGGCCCTGTTGAAGATCTCGCTTGATTTCAATAGGAGGTCTATTCCCGTATGTATTATCGGGTAATACCCATGACACAGGAATGTGAGTAGATCTTCTGACTTCGACAGGTGGCCTAAAGGGTGATCTCTCATCTCAGTTGAGATGGTATTGATGTGGTCTACTCCGGAATTGAGTGAGTGTTTCTTCCGGTAACTGTCTGGGAGGTAACTATGCTCGAGTGAAGAGGCCTTCTTCTGGTTGCTCTTCTTCTTCTGAAGTAGCATAACCAGAGCCCGGTTGGTAAACTGTTTTAGGAGGTGTGGCTCTCTCATTGACTTGAGCATGTCGCTTTCAAGCAGGTTTCATAGGTGATGGATGATAAGAAGATGGTTTCTGTGATGAAGATGAATGTGGATCTCCTGGAGGTGTGTCATAGAATAGAGGTGAAATAGGTCGACTTTCTTGTTTAAAGAATGGTGGTCACCTAGTTTCCAACGGTGTACTCCAGGGTGTGGTACAAGCAGATCTCTGTCCAGGATCTGCTGGGGGAATTGGTTGATTGGAAAGACCAAAACCAAGCGGTTGCTGTACAAGGATGTCACAGCCAGGTTCCGGATTCCTAAAGTGGTGATCATCATCTTGTGAAGAGTCGTCCATTGCTTGCAGATTTTCATCTTCAGCTGGAATAGGGGCAGGTTCATCCTCTTTGCCTCTGGAACAATAAGGAAAGATTCGTTCATCGAAAATGGCCCTAGTGGAAATAAAAACTCGTCTCCGCTGCTGTGACCAGAAGCGGCATCCCTTTGTGTTTGGCTCGTATCCTATAAAGATCATCTCCTCTGATTTAGGAGACAACTTATCCTGTCGCTGATCTGGGTGTATCCAAATGTATACAAGTGTTCCAAAGACCCTAAGGTAAGAAACATTAGGTTTGTCTCCCTTGAAAAGTTTAAGAGGTGTTCTCCATTCATGACAACGCATCGGTTGTCAGTTATAAATATATAACGCGGTTTCAACAGCATCTTGCCAGAGAGACTTCAGCAGACAAGCATTGTGATGTATGGCTTCTGCTTTTTCTAGTAGAGTTTGATTGAACCTCTCTGCACGACCATTTTGCTGGGGTGTATGTGGAACGGAGGTCTGATGAGTGACTCCTCTGGATGTGAAGAACTGTTGTAGCTCTCCAGCCATAAATTCCCCCCCATGGTCCGAACGTACAGAGGTGAGCAAGTGACCAGTGAAGGTTTCAGCCCAGGAAACCATAGTCTTGAAATGCTGCGAAGTGGCGTCTTTGTTACATATGAACGCAACAAGTGAGTAACCAGAATAATCGTCAATGAAGGTAAGAACATAACGAGCATGGGATTGCAGTTCAATGGGCATAGGCCCAACCAAGTCGGTGTGAACAAGCACAAGTGGGCGGGAGGCTCGTGTGCCTGAGGGTGGGTAGGAACGATCATGCATTTTGCCTAGTGCACAACCTCTACATGGTGGAATGGAATCAGGAAGGATGATGGAAGGAAGGCCAGTGACTCTAGAGGGAGCTTGACGGAGTGCATTCCTGGACGGATGTCCAAAGCATTGGTGCCAAAGTTCGTAAGAGTCTTCCTTGACAAGTGAGTATGATACATAATCATAAAGACCGACATTCACTGATCCGTGATCATAGAGACCAATGGTTGCAATAACCTTTTCTGGAGTAATCAATCATGACTGAAACCAGTGAAGATTGTTCCTTGGAGATGAGGCAGCTGCCCAGATCACCAAGGTTCTGCTTGCATTCCAGATTCTACTTTCTTGATTGTTGATAACACACCTATAGCCTTGGCCAGTGAGGGTGTTCACAGACAGAAGTCTGTGCGCTGCATGTGGTGCATACCACACTTCTTCCAGAACAATTGGTTTTGATCCTTTGAAACTCTCCAATATGATCTTTCCAGGACCATACATGGGTACTGTCTGTCCGTTTGCAACAGTAGCAGAGCGGACAGTTGTTCCTAGGTGTGCAAAGTCTTCTTTGAATGGAGTAAGATGATCAGTGCAACCACTATCAACCATCCAGTGGTCTTTGGCGAATTCTTTATCAGAATCTCCTCCAAGCGCAAAAGTGCCAGCATAATAGCAAAGGTCATCATCATTCTCTGAGTCATATGTGATAGTTTCATACATCGACATCCGGTTTCCTATATACTGTGGGGTCTCCACAGGTAGGTCTCCTGACAAAGTCATGGCAGCTTCCTCAGGCAAAGCCGATAGGAAAGAGTCCACATGATCAAAGTGATCTGTGGTGTTGTGATGATGGCCTGATACAAGACCACCAAGAGAAAAAGAAACTTTCTTCTTTTTCTGCTTCTTCGTCACTGACGTCTTTCTTCTCTCGTCTCGTCCCTCAACAACTATACTCTCTTCTGTAGGGACTTCAGAAGGAGTTGTGCTGAAAGGGCTGACTTGGCCCGGCAACGTTGAGCTCTTCTTCTTCTCCATCTGCATCCCATCCCGCGTGAGCGACTGTTGATGATGTGTCTTCATCAACATCCATGAGTTCTCCTTCTTCTCCCTCCAGGTGATCTATAAACCTGAAAAGGGGATCGTCTTCGAAAAGGGGGTCGTCCTCTTCTAAGACGAGTGGAGTTTCTCCTTCTTCCACCGATGCGTTGTACATCTCGACTTCGTTTGCAAACATCACCTCATTAGCCTTACCCTTTCCTTTAGGGTTGGCTTGTTGCTGCTGCTTTCGTACGTCGTACCACAACTTCTTCTGCTGTTTTGAGGGGTTTTTTGCCCTCACAGGACTTTTACCTTTCTGGTTGTTTTGTCTCCGCTGGGGAGCAGGTCCAGAACCTTGTTGGTTCTGGTGACCAGATTGGTAGTTGTTTTGGTACAGCGGTTTCTGGTAAGAATTGGTCTGACCCTTCCACTGATTTTGAGGTGGAGGGCCATGCTGTACAACTGTGGTCCTGTTGGCAGAAGCTTCTTTGGATTGTACAGCTGAAATCCGAGAGGTGAGTGGTCGATGCATAGCCCATAGATCTATGTCAGCAAGAATCCTGCTGGCTATGGTTTCGAGGTCGGAGTTGGCGACAGCAACAGTTTGAGTGATGGTGGAGGCAAGTGTGAACATGTCATCAGGAAGATGGGAAAGGAGGATCATGGTGCGGAAAGATTGTGGAAGATCAAGACCAGCTTGACGTAACTGGTCGAACAGCTGTATAAGAGAACTGATGTTCTTGTTTGCTGTGCGGGGGTTAACCCGATTCCACATAACCTTGTGGAAAAGTAAAACTGCCCAGCGAGACCAGTGGTCCCAAAGAGGATATGGAGTTTATCCATGAGGGCTTTGCCACAGAGGGGAATGTCGGTGGTGCAGTTCCGACAGGAGGAGCCCATGTATAGGTGACATGGTTGATGGGGGAGTTGTCAAGGGTGCTGGCGATAAGGCCGAGCACGCGTCTGACTAAGAGCTTCCACTTTTCTTGATCTGCCACTATGGTAGTGGCGTAAGTGTTCGTTCCTTTGACGATTTCCCATACTCCGTATGCGGAAAGGGTGTTTCTGATTTTCACATGCCAGATGGAGTAGTTGGATTGTCCGATGAGGACAGGGATACGAGAAAGAATTTGACCGTTGATTTTGATTTCAGAAGTGGTGAGGGCAGCCATGTTATCTGTTTAGAGGAGATCTGAAAAAGTATCGTCAGGAACAAAAGTTTCATAAAGATAGGATACCAAGCTGAAAGAGATAGATGTGGATGCAGAACTTGATCCTGTTGTACCCGTTGTAACCACCGGTGGTTTCGTTGTGCCTAGCCATCTGGTAAACTTCTTTCTCTTTCCAATCCCATATCGAGAAAGGCAATAAGCGCTTTGTTCCTCCTTACTTGGATGTCTCTTTGTGTTTGGTGTCAATACGCTTGTGTGCATTGGCAGATGGGCATGATTTTCAAACGAAATAAGATTTGTCTCCCCAAAATAATGGGGGTTATCAATTTCTGTATCAATAATAAAGCCCTTCTGTACACAAATAGAGAGATCATCACAAGAGGAATAGGGAACATACGTGTAATGAAGAGAAGCACTATTGAGTTCCAAGAAATTTGAGTAGGGAATAGGAAAAGAAAAATTGTACAAAGTGTGTGAAAAACCAGACATTGGCCATGAAAAAGGGACAAGTGAATTGAAGAGATATTCAAGACTTTTCGAGAAGTCTTCCATTTTCCTCGCCTTTTTCTGCAACAGCTCGACGTCTTCTTCAACCAGCTCCTCCTCTAACTGCTTCATATATTGCGTCATGCTAATTTGAGGTTTTTGTGGCCTTGATAAGGCGCTGCAAACGGTGTTGAGCTTTATGAGCAGTGATCTTTGAGTATTTGAAGAGATGGCACTGTCAAGCATCAAAAGCCTCATTCCAGTCACTTGTCCATGGCGCAAACTTGCGCGTTGTCCAGTGTCTAGGGTTGTCTAGGACTTCTGCTGGGGGAAGCCAGTTTGGAGTGAGAGAGTTTTCTAAGTCAGCATGGTGAGGGAAGTTCGGAGGGAAATGAGTTCGCCGCAAGATTTCAAACCCTTGGAAATGTACCCGCATCATGAAGGTGTCTTCTAACATCTCGACTGGGAAAGCCCAGCTGGCACCTTCATACACCTGTGCGATTGACTTGTCATGGTACATGAACGAGTTAACCAGGTGCATAGCTTGCATCCTGGTCTCGCATGGCCTGATTTGGAAAGGAAGGCACATGCGGTCTGAGGTGTTAGCCTCAGTCTGATCTAGTGGGGGTAGGTGGTGGGACTGGTAATGAGGGCCCACTGTCATTACCCACTGCACGCTGTCTTCGAGAGTTTCGAGTATTTTCCAAGTGCGTATGGTCTCTGGAAGGGTAACCTCCTGGGGGTTTGGAAGCGTGCGAAGGTCATCTCCACCACGTCTTGTGGTGGGCCTTGGAATTCCGCTCCGGGAACTTGATGGAGCTCCGTCTGCAACCCATCCCAGATGTTCGCGAATGCGAAGTTGTCCTGCTGGTATGTTGGCGGGTACACTGGGACTGGGAGCTCGGTAATGGGCATGTCGACTGATAGGGATAGAGGGTAGGTCTGGTGATAAGGTCGTTGAAGAGGCAGGGCTAGTAGCGCGAGTGGCCTGAGTAGAATCCAATTCAACCAGGAATTGGGGCTGGCTGCAACTGCTCTGGAGAAATAGGAAAGGAACTCGGTGATGCTCCTGAAGAGGTGCCTCTGGAACTTGACGTAAGACCGTAATCCCTTCACCAGTGCGCTGCTGGCAATACTCTCCTAACTCCAAAGGAGTCTGGCAACGGGGACAAGGAATCTGGAAAGGGACACCAGGTGGTACAATCCGCGTATCCACGGGGGTATGGACCGGAAGTGGGGGGATAGAAGAAGCAGCAAGAGGCGCGTACTCTTCTATGGATTCTGCTAAACTTGTGGGTCTCTCTTGGGGTTCAAGAGGTGTGGTCCTAAGGACCACAGTCAAGTTGTAAGCATGATTGCCACCCACTAGTCTCAGACTCAAGGTGTATGAATCTGGTCCAATCCTACGGAATCTCATCTCGCCTGCAAGGCATGAGACGGTGATTGAGTCATTGTCTCTAGTCGCGGGGTTACCCAGCACTAGGTTGAATGCAAATGCGGTCAAGTAATTAACTTGGATCAGGAAGTAGAGTAACCAAGAACCAGCGCGTCACAAAGGAGGCATGATAAAATCAAATGCAGTTCCTTGTGAGGTTGGGGCTCATAACCTATCGAGATCGCTAGGACCTCGATTGCGCAGGGACAGGAAGGGAGTGTAATCCTAGTGGAGACTTACTAGGACTCTGGTAGGTTCTTGGTTATGACAAAGGAGTAACTTGAGTGTAGTGGGAGTGAGCTCAGAGTTCAGATGATGGGGAAACAAGAACAAGATAGTTTGTTATTGAAACTGGCTGTAAGGCCAGTCTTATATACTGCTCTGTACCTGTTTGTACATGTAGTGCAGTTAGATATAATCGGATACACAGCCCTGATAATGGATAAGAGGGATAAAGGCCATTGGCTGATAAGGTGCCCTGTGATAGTGGTATCATATGGTGTCAGAATGACACCATATGATAAGAGATAAGAGTCTAGACCCATGATGTCATAACAACATCATAGATAAGGGTCTAGGCCTTCGTAATATGAATAGCGTAAAAAGAGATCATGTAAAAAAGACTCTAGAACCTGGTATCAGGATAAGAAGATCCGAATAAGAAATACCAGGATTCCCTACACTCCCTGCCATGATTCTCGCACTGGAAGAATGGAAACCATATGTCCAAGGAACCTCCCATCCTGTCACCATCACCACTGACCACAAAAACCTTTCTTATATAAAGGACCCTCGCAAGCTGTCTCAACGCCAAGCTCGCTGGTCTCTCTTCCTCCAGGACTTTGATATCATCTGGAAAGTGTTACGGCTCGATACGCCTTACAGCGTCCTAACGGACGTAGTTGTTTTCTTTTCTCTCCTTATCTTATCAGATTAACTTATGACAGCCACGCTGTCTCTATGCTTCTCCTTTCTTTTTCACATTATGCCGCATGCACTCCTCACCTTCTTCATCTCTGTGCAGTGCATGGCTATGCCCTACTTCTTCTCTTCCATTCTGCCACCGCCGTGCAGTTGCCTCATGCATTACTTCGTTTCCATTCCATGGCCGTGCTTGATGCACGCTCCTACCTCATGCTACTAGGATCCGGAATATTCTAGAACACTCATTGGTAGATCTGATACAAACATGTACATACGTATGCAGTAGTATATAAGGGCGCAAGTCCCAGCCAGAGAACTCCAGTTTAGTTCTCTTGGTTTTCTACCTCATTAACTCCACTTGAACGCTCCTGCCCATCGCAAGTCGCTGGTCAGTATCCTTTCGATCTTCGATTCCCTAGTGCACCCTTGACGGGTTTTTGGGTTGTTTCAGTTTCAAAGGGGAATAAGTGGGACCTTATGCGTTTCTGCCCATGTTTTATCGATAGAGATTGTGTTAGCACCCGAATCCAGGAGTGTGTCTGCTGAGTGAAGTTTTGCTGCTGTGTAAATGGCATGATTTGATTAGATAGATTGATTTCTTGTGCAGGTCTTACGCTTCGCACATAAGCGTCGTCTGGCATTTCTGAACTATTTTTGTTTTTTTGTAGAGGAATTAAGCACAGGTTTTACGTCCCTGCCGAGCCCACTAGGGGACCCCTCTGATGGTGAAGTGGAAGTGAGATTTGTTACTGCATAATCCTCGTCGTCAACGATTTCTTCCACAGCAAGGTTTTTATATTGATTTTGCCCCTTCACACACCCAGACACATGTGTTGGAGCTAGGCTTTTCCCGCCGACTTGGCAGCGAGAGTTTCATAATCTTTGAACCAGGCATAAGCCTCGTCCAGTGACATTCCTTTTATGGAAGAGGTCCAGTCGTGACCTTTTCCCTTGTTGTCCTTTTTGGTGCTTTTATCCTCTTCCCAGGAGGTTGCAGGTTCTTCAGAGTCCGCGGTGTGCACTTGGCGGCTGGCTCCGTTTCCTTTTCCTTTGCCCCTCTTGGAGCATGCCTTTTGGTGACCACCTCCAAAGAAGTGGCACTCAGGGCACTGAAGTTTGGGTTTCGGGCAATCCTTGCCGAAATGCCCTTCTTGTTGACAGTTGAAACACTTGTTCCTGCCACCTGTCTTTACGGCATCAATGTCCATAGCATTAGGGTCCTTCTTGCTGACCTGTTCTCCTGTTTCTTTCTGTATGAAGCTCAAGAGCTGTTTGCGGGCTCCCGCTTGCTGAAGGTCAGCTTTAAACGTATCTAGGAATGTGTAGCGTCCCTTTTCCAGAATTAGACGCAAGACGATTTCCTTATCTGCGTTTTGTTCCAGCAGCTCTATTTGCCGGGTTTTGTCATAATTGGCAAGGAGGGCGTAGTTTTCAAATTTCGATAGAAATGCCTCCATGGGATGCTCCTTTTGTTTCAGATTCCAGAGGGCTAACCAGTTCTGGTCCTTTTCGTTGGTGGACCTGAAGTGTTTTTCGACTAGGATGGAGAAGTCGTCCGAGTCAGTCTCCCCTACTCCCCTCAGGATGGTGTTTAGCTGGCTTCTCACAGAGTCACCAGCCCTTCCTCCCACCATGCGTGAGAGCACGGCGGATATTGCCTCTCAATCAGGGAGTGTGGTGGCATTTTCATGTCGCCAGCTGCGGACACGTGTCCACCATTCTTCGAATTTCTTCCCAGGTGAACCATCGAAGTTCCCAGGGTCAGAAAAGATTTTTGATAACTTTGGCTCTGAAGGAGCCCTTGGTCTTGCGCTCGGTCCGCCTGTCGGTATTGCCAGGAGTTGTGCTTTCAACTGGTTGACTTCTTGTGATAAGTTTATGTTTAGGATCCTGGTTGCGTCCAGTGCATCCTGTTGTGCTTCCATGAATAGTCTCAATTCTCCTGCTAAGTCTTCCCAACTTCCTCCAGATGATCCTGCAACTGAAAGGGCGGCTGCCAAACTCGAGGGGAGGGAGGAAGACATATTATATTAGGAAGTGTAACGAGAGGGGCGGCAGAGTATTTGTTTAGGACATAATGTAACCCGACTTATCTGTTCGTCGGGGCGTGGATCTCTGAGGTTAGCACGGCGAATGCTTTTCCGTAATAACGGTTTCCTCTTCTGGACCCTTTGCTTCTTTCTCGGTACTTCCTCTGGTACCTGCTCCTCTTCTTCTCTTTCTCGCTTAATTACTACCTCAGGACGTGGGGACCAACCTTCCCTAGTTACGGTACACAAATACTTGAGTTCGGGTTCTTCTTCCTGAACGGACGACCCACATGTGATGGCAGAGGATGCTAAAGGGGCGGGGTATCTGAGTTCCGCCGGTTCCGACTCTAGGTCGTTGGGGTCGATGGATTGGTGCGTCTGGATGGCAGACTCTTGCGTAATCAGGGAAAGGAGCGAGGTAACGGGGTCGGTGGATCTGAGGGCAACTGCGATTGTTCGCAGTGGGTCTATTAAAAACCCTTCTGAGTCTCTGGGTAATACGTATGAGGACGGCCTTAACTCCTCGTGGAGTAAGGAAAGGAATCTTGTTGCCGGAGATGGAGCATCAACTGCTTCTTGCACAGGCATGGGCGGTGGGGTACCAACCGGTGCTTCTTCTCGCACAATGGGTTCTAAGCCCCTTTGAATTGTGGGAAGTACACTGCCTCCAGTAGCAACTGTTGCCACATAGGGGTGGCGGAGGGAGTCTTCAACTGGCCTAGCTGAGTCGACAGTGGGAAAGGGGTGGAGCGATCTGTGGAAGGAGATGGGCACTAGCGATGGTCAGGACCAGCTGTGCGCCGTGATGGGGACTTGACTGCTACTAACTTGTGTAGGCACGTTGATGAAGATGATTCGGTAGAGTAAGGAATAGCAGTTTAGTTCTAATGAAACAACCCAAATGATAACCAGCGTCAACTGGTACTCTAGGGAATTGAAGTGTCGAAGTACGCACCGAGAGTGTTACGATCGCTTCTTTCCCTATGCATCTGTCCCTCAATCCACATCTCCTCGACTTACTTTTTCCTTGACTTCTCCACGCCGTCCCTCTTTACTACCGGAAGGGGGTATCCATCGCTTTTGTTCTCTTATCACCTCGGACTTCTATCTCCACCAATCGGTTCTCTTGCACTGATTACGTAGTTCCCCTTACTCATTGTTTCCATCACTTTCTCTCTTGTTCTACGATGACGCGTCCCTCTGATTAGGGCAGGCGTTACCTGGTCCGTGCGCATTCTTCCTTTCTATATAAACTGTTGTACTTCCTGTATTATCTCTCTAACTTTGACCTACTCGATACTCCCTCGAATATACCAAGGTCATTGCTCCTTGCCTCGAATCTCTATTAGTCTTCGTCATACTATTGAGTCGACGCTCCTCTGAAACCTTTGAACCCCCAGTGTCCGTTCTGACGCTTGAACCCCTAAAGGACGACCCTTAGGGCGATCTTACAATCAATCGAGTTTACGCCTGTACCTACCCGGTTCAAGTGTAACAGAGAGCACTGGCAGTCAGTTGTGGAGATGATCTCACTGGTTGGTATGGGGAAAAAACCAAGAGAACTAAACTGGAGTTCTCTGGCTGGGACTTGCGCCTTTATATACTACTATACATGTTTGTACCTATTTGTACCGAATCTACCGATGACTGATCTAGAATATTCCAGTACCTAGTAACATGAGGTAGAAGCATGCATCAAGCACGGCCATGAAATGGAAAGGAAGTAGAACATAAGGCAACCGCACGGCAGTGGCAGAATGGAAGGGAAGAAAAGAAGGGCATAGCCATGCACTGCACGGAGATGAGTGAAGTGAGGAGTGCATGAGGCATAATGTGAAAAGAAGGGGAAGAGCATAGAGACAGCATGGCTGTCATATGTTACTTTGATGAGATAGGAAAAGAAAAGGAAAGAAATGACTAAGTCCGTTGAAGTGATATTAGGCGTACTGAGCCGTAACAGAATGAATGGAAAAATAAACATGAAAGAGTGGGAATGGTACAGTGCTGCTGAAGAAACTTGAAGGGCTACAATGTGAAATGAATGGAAAAACAATGAACGAAACATGAAAGAGTGGGAATGGGTCCCCCCTCAGCAGGGACACTTGGCCTGCATCATAAATGACTCCCATGTTCCCTGTTCTGACCTACCATAGTCGATGTATAGGTCATGAAACATGTGATTCTCTGGCACCTCCCAGATCTTCCATGTCATCTTGAATGTCAACAATGGGTATGGAATGCCAAACATCCCCCGGAAGAGGGTGTCCAACCTTTGCTGGCAGAAAGGTAGACGCGACAGTCGGATGCATTGGGCAATGTCACAGATGTAAAAATCCCCTGGCCAGATGGCAGCGTCCTCAACTATGATGGGATTTGTGAGGCTGTCTCCATGAGAGCCAATGTTTCTTTTCCTTCCAAGTCCAATGGCGGGGGGTCCATATCAACTGTATTGTTGATGTTGGGAGTAGAGTCTGTGAGTGAGATGACAGATGGAGCATGATGGGCTTGGAGATGACCCGCAGTCCTGCCAACATCAGGAGCAGCGTCCGAGTCTGAAAGCAAGGTGACGGATGGAGCACGATGGGCTTGGAGATGACCTGCAGTCCCGCCAACATCAGGAGCAGCGTCCGAGTCTGAAAGCAAGATGACGGATGGAGTGTGATGGGCTTGGAGACGACCTGCAGTCCCGCCAACATCAGGAGCAGTATCTGGGTCTGAAAGCAAGATGACGGAAGGAGTGCAATGGGCTTGGAGATGACCTGCAGTCCCGTCGACATCAAGAGCAGAGTCCAAGTCCAAAGCGAGATAACGGATGGAGAGCGACTGGCATGAGTGCTACCGAGCATCTCCAGGCTATTTGTACCATGTCAAGAAGAGTCGCGGTGAGGGCCAGTGGAAATTGAGGGTGCAGGATAAGGATGTCCGAGTAGCACCCTTGGTGGCAGAAGGATCTTGTTCAGTCGTGGTGGGAGGGACAAACTTCTGGAGGGGGGATATCCGCCACGAGTTCCACCTGTGCGAAGATAAGAATAACCAGTTGAAAAATGAAGATTTAATAGACAATGGTAAAGAGGAACGCACTGGTCATTTCTATATATACATGGTCGTTCAAGGTTTGAGAGACGAGTCCAGGAGAGTCTGAATGGAGGAGTAGATCAGTTTTGCTCGCTGAGCCCACCAAGCCCGCTGTGCTCACTGTGCCCGCCATGTGCAGAGGAAGGTTACATACACCTGGTTTGAGAGGAAGATCAGTGCAAAAGACTGAAGTGGGAGAGAAAATGAGATGTTTGAAGGCGAAGCTATAGCACTCCAATATATACATAACGCACCTTCCATTTTTGGTAGGTACTGTTCAGAGACAGTCACATCGGCACAATCAGAAGGTGTTGAGGACACTAGAACAAGGTTGACAAAGCTACGAAATACATCAGTAGGCTGTACATACTTGCATCCCATCATCAAGAGAGAGTGCTGGAGACAGGTCTTCGCGAGGTGGGTGCTAAGGACGAGGGAAAGGGCAACAGCGCGTCCTCATGTCCTTGTTGCGTCCTCGTTGTGAGGTGGTGAGGATGATGGAGATGGAGACTCATCATTGTCGCATCGTCTTCCTCGTCCTCATCACGTGGAGGTGGCGATGAGGTTCCATGCAATGATGAGGCAGTGGGCAATAGCTGCAGCAGTGCTCGCATGCAAACACGAATGCATTCACATTTGTGTTTGTGAGGTGAGGGTGAGGGTAAGGCCAACGAGGCAACAACAGTGCTCGTCATCTGTGTTTGTGTTTGCGTGGCAAGCTGAGAGTGTCATCGTTGCAGCGGGTGGAGGGACAGACGGACGGGTGGGTGAGGACGAGAAGAGGTGCGGCAAGAACAGCAGTGACGGCGATACCAGCATGTCAGGTCAAGGTAGAGCCCGGCCAGGAGGCCATAAGGGCCCAGGCAATTGGGCTGTGATAGATTGCTACAGAGGACATGAAGACATGGCATGAGGGTCAATATCATATACTGGAATGTGTCTGGATGCACTATAACTACCCACAATATCAATCTTGCTCCATAGAGCCCTCGTTTGCAGGGCCCACATCTAGTAGAAGGGAATGTCTAGTGTGACAGGTGAGTGTGACAGATGATCGATGAGTGATGGATCGCCACCCCTCCTTCCTCTTCAAGGTCTGAATTTCTCCCTTGCCTATTATTCAGCCTTTCCTTGCTCACCTTCCATGTCTGTGTTTCCGATTCCATGTTGCGGTATTCGATAGGACCCCCACCTTCATTGCATAGCCACCGTGCGGCTACAAAGACAGCACCAAACAGCCCTTACTGTCAACACAGGCTCCAGCCAGACGCAACTACTGTCCGTTGTGAAGATTCTTCTTGACGGTAACAGTACATTCTACAACTACTACCATGGCCTCACTCACATTACTCCCAACACCGACAGTTCAGCGCAAAAAATCTCATACAAGGTGAATGAGCTTGCGGCATTGATTTATCTGCCTCACCTGCCAGTTGCTTTCTCCACTCCTCAGGTTGGTGCCTATAGGAAGGGTCAGGATGGGCAGAGACCACCCAATAATTCTGGGGTGAACCCCTTGAGTGTCAAGCATGAGGGGGAGAGGAAAGACCACATGGGCTGTAACGACAGACCTACCAGAGGCGAAGCAGGCGCATCAAAGACACCAGAAGCCGTTCAAAGAAACTGTGAAACACATCGGAACATGAACACAAACCTGTGAAGCATAGAAATAAAGATGCCTACCCAAGGGAGCTCCAGTCAATCCTGATGACCAAGACGCCAAGACAGACATCTCAGAACCATCAAAGGGTGCCGAGGACTCTGGGAATGCACCCACGAAGCTGAGAACCATATGGGCGAGCGATGTAAGTGCCAAAACAATGCTCGTGAGTCCTCCCACCCCAAACAATCATGGCACCCAAATGATCTGAACAATCCCCACCGACCACGCTGTTCTTAGTTGGCGTCATCCTTGGCATCCTCTACACAGCGCGTGCCATCTCGTCAAGCTTCAAATCTATGAAAGCTTTGCAAGCCCCTGCCAAATGGGGACACACACACACCCGGGACAGACTTGAACAATGGGGCATCACCCTCTTGCAAGACAGCATCTCATCCAAGACAGAGAGATGCTTTGATAGGGCTGCGTACCTTGATGTGATGCAGATGTGAGAGAATGTCCCACTTTTACTTTTTGCTCTTCCTTTTGCTTTCTTCTTCCCCCTTTTCTTCCCCCCCCCCCCCACCCCTTCACTGAGCTGTATGTCAATCTGAATGAACTGTATCACAGGGGTCTTGTCAGGGTGCTCAGCGCCACCGCAGTGGGACCCAAATTGGCCAAGCATGCATTTCCACTGGACGACATGTCTGGCGCAGCTCGCCACCAATCGCCTTGATAAGTGCAGAGAGCAACATTGATAAGGAGATGCACTGACCCATCCCCAATAGAGTTGGGAGTTGGGAACATACCCCAGCTCACTCGATATATAAGGAAAGTCTTCACCGACCTAGTGTTCAATGGCATCATCCGAGTCAATATAATGTCATTGCACTTGTTCCTCATTTCCTTTTCAAGCTCTGAGGTGCAGGGTATATAAAGGGTGACCAACCCTTCCCTTCACCTTTGTTCCCCTCCCTCATCGTCCTTCCCTACCCTCTTCATCGCAGCGCTGTCCCACTTAATTGCTGCCCATTCCCCCTATGCTTCCTGTTCACACTGCTGACCCACTGCGTGCCCGCCTTCATTGCTACTGACTCAACCATACTAGTTCACCGCCTGCCTGTCGCCACTGCCTCATTGCCACCTCAAGGCCTCAACACCCACCTCTGATGATCTGTGCCCACTCACTGCCCGCCCATCACCGCTGCCTCCGCCTCTTTTGATCTGTCTTCTCGCCTCCCACTTCCCACTTCCTGCTTGTCATCCATTCACTCTATACCAACCATGTATGTCTCTCTCTTCACACTCACAGGTAAGTCAGCCACGCCAATCACCGAACTATTAATCTCAATCGTTTCTCAGTTGATCTTTGCCATGCTGATAAGCGCATGCATGGCACTTGCTTCCCTGCACTCCCCTCCAGCCTCAAGGTCCGTTCCATTGTACTCCCAATGCCCTTTATACATACCTCCACCGTATCCTGAGACACGTCGCTGTGGTGGGGGTGGCAAAGATGTTCTGCTCCATTTTATTCTTGCATCTAATCCGAATCCAGGGAATGCTGGACAGCCATACTATGTGGCACGTTTTCTCCCTTTCTCAGTGCACCACTTTCTTTATTCTTCTCATTTTGCAGTGTCGCACTCACAACTGGTATAGGTGGGGTGACGGTCTTGGTAACAGTCCAAAAACATCACCGACTGCGACACAATCTGGCAAGTACCATGTTTACCATGTTTACCATGTTTACCAAGTACTAACATTTTGATATTGACCGTTCCTCAAGCTACCATCACTGGCCCTTGACCAGAAGCAGACGTTGGGTTAGCTTCAAGTACACAGTGTGCCCATTGCACATGTCAAGTCACCCGTGTTGCCCATCTATGCTGACATCGTATGTGTCAGAAGCATTGCCGATCAGCTGGCGGATGCACCTATGATGGACACTTTACCAATGCTGAGACATCCACAAGCCATCCTGTTACTGGTCCCCTGAGTTCCTGAATGCTCCCAGGCCCACCATCACGCCCATCTGTAATGCCATCCCTAGCACCTATGCAAAGCAACCCCATACCATCTTTCGAGAATCCCATCACCAATGCTGAGATCGATCCCTTGCTTCTTTCCGAATCGAACGGTGACTCTTCTCCATCAGGCTCGCCTTCTGCACCATCACCAGCAACTCTTTTACACACAGCAGGGGCATCCAGCTCATCCATTCCCACTCCGTCACAAACACAGGTTGTAACATCTCAAGCCCAGCTCACTGCATCTGATCCTTCAGGAAATCCCCGCTATGTGTCCCATCTGAGGCCCTTTTTGGTTGACCATGTTGTGGCAACTCAGCAACGTGCTGAGAAGAAACATCAAAGAGACGCAGAACAAGTTTGGCAGCAGAAGCAGGCGATGGAGTACATCATTGCATTTAGCTTTACCATGGTAAGTCACCTCGTTACCAATCAACTATTCCATGTCCAAATTGTGATATAGGACGACGTCAAGCCTACATCTGTGAACTTCCAAGACTTTAGCTATCCATATTTCATGCCACCTGGGCAGCTGATGTGCCGGTGTCTCGATGGCAGCACCAACCCTTTCTAACTGATTTGTGTAGCCACCTTGACTAGCAGTGGCTCGCTTGGCATGGCATATAGGGGGCTCAGACAGCTGTGCAGGATCTTGCACAGTGGGTGCCAGTGGCTTCTTGCCACATCATCCAGCCATCTCGACTTGAAGGAACGAGGAGCAAGAAGAAAAACCTCAGCGACTCAAGGGTTCGCTGCCCAACAAGTGAGGCCTTAAAAGGCACCAGGATGCAGTGCATGGCATGTTGCCAGGGATAGAGAGTAATAGACATGGCAGTGTGCCAGAGATATGTCAATGAACATGGATGACAGGCATCCAATGTTGAAGATGGAGTGAACAAACCAACTGACAAGTTCCCGATAAGCTTGAACAGCCACTTTGAAAATTTCAACAACTACTACACAAAGTAAATAGACTACATGCCCATAACTGCAAAGTAGAAATATTTATTGAAGTACTTGTTCAAAAACATTGTATGGGAGAAGTGAATACTATTGTAACAACTCAGCTGACTATCCACAACATGATCAAAGCAAGGAGTAATATTGCAATAGGATTGTAGTTGGTCCAATGGAAATATCTCACCAAGGGGGACTCCAGATGCGTGCATTGCTTGCTTGAGGACATGCAGTCCGGAGGATGGTTCAACAAGTGATCCACTGGCTCGGATAATATTGTTGAGGCGTTCTGCATATATGAGGAAGCGGCCTGCCCATGGACATCTATCCTGATGCTTCTCACAGGAAGCAGGACACATGATCATGTAGACAAGGATGACAGAGTGACCTGCATGGTTCAGATCATTACCATGTAAGCCTTGCATGTGTGAGATTATTGTGATCACTTGCATACCTGCTAAACCACTTGAAGGCCATGCATGCACCTCGTCAACATTGAGGAGCACACTGTCATAGTGGCCATACTTCCATGTCTGCTCAGGTGGGCAAGCATGGATTGTGAAAGTTGAGCCTAGGGTTGACAGGTCATGGTAGGACTTCTGCTGGAGATGGACCTTGTACCAGATGCGGAGTTCCTTGAAAGGGAGTGGAACATTGCAGGGTGATCTCCTCAGGCACCAAAGACATGAAAGTTCTGAGTGAAGGTGCCTTCCCGGTTGAGGTAGTCCCCTAAGGCTCCTTGCAGGTTGGGGAGGTTGAAGTTCTGTGTCGCATCATCAATGGAGATGTGGTGGATTGAGGGCTCACAATTGAGATGGAAAGCTGTTGATCTGACGACAAAGATTCGAGGGAAACTAGGATGAGTGCCAAGAGGAGCTACAAGTAGTCACTCAGTTGCCACGAAAAGATCAGTTTCCTTGTGATGCGGTGACCACAGCTCTTCCACCAGCCTGATATTTTCATTGTTGTCATCCTGCCAATCATTGGTTTCACCCTCCAGGTCCAGCTCATCACCATCCTCTGTTGTCTGGCCTGCTGGTTGAGACTAATTGCGATGTTGAAAAGGCAGCACTTCTCATCACGATCCAGAGTATGGTATATCTGGGCATCATAGTTCATATTGTTGGTCATCAAAGCAGGGTCCTTGACAACTTCAATGTGCATATGTTCAGTAGTATCTGCAGTCCATTGGAGCATGCTTCTGATGTTACTGATACTCAGAACTACATTGTGCATCAACTCCAACTTGGGAATATTAAAGTGCTCGAGTGGCACATTTGTTTGTGGGCTGCGATGGAGACCACAGTCAAGGACTGCCTGATTGTGCTGGTGAAATGTTGCCAATGTAGCAGCAATCTTGTCACGAGTGGTGGAGGAAATGACTGGAGCCTGTGTGAGATAATGAAAGTCCATCAATGCCTGGATGGTGGTGACAACATGGGTATCATGATAGCCAGATAGCACAACTATAATGTAGGACTGTGCATCTCGATGTGTCTGCCCAGTGACTTGCTTCAATTGTGTGACACCCTTACTGAAATGGCAAAGACTGGTGATAGGAGAAAGGATAGAGAAGCAGAAGTCAAGTTCACAAGCACTGAGTGTGTGTTTGCACCACTGTAAGTCATGATCCCAGAAGAATCAATGCCAGTAGTGCAAGCACTCAGGGGTCAGGAATTGTGCAGGACAAGAAAGAGGCCAGTCACAGAAAAAAGGGTGGGAGACACCATGGAGATGATATTGTTTGCATGTGCCAAAGTATTCCTTGACCGTGACATTTGCAGCGTCTGCCATGAGGGATTCAAGCTGCACCAATGTGAGGGAGCCTGTTCAAGTTTGACATGGGTTCATATCTCCAAATTGATCATATTTCGCCAGAGTGATGGGAGACGTTTGTCCTTGTATACATGCCACCATGACCACTTCAGGCAAATCTATGATATAAGAAACAAGCGGGGTGAAGCAAAAGTGTAGGTTGCCCACAGGGTCTGACATCATCCTCCCAATGTGTGCCACAATCTTCAGGGGATCGAGGATGATATTGGGACAATGGTGGAATAGGCATGCTTCCAGTACTGAACACATTCAGGTAGTATTATGTAAGAATTGAGGAATGGGCATCAACATGAGCAGGAGAAAAGTGTGCAACAATGCTTTATTGCGAACATTCATTCTGATATTGGTGACGCTAATGAGTAATGGGTGCATGACTCTACCTCCACACATATTGGTAATGTACATTTTGTTGGAGGACAGGATGATACCACAGAGTGTGCTGTTAGCTGCGATTTGTGACTAGTAAGGGGATTAGTGTGTCAGTGGCCGATGTATGGAAAATACTGGAGCTCATACCTGCAGTTCCCATGCGCCATCACTACTCATCCACTCTGAGTACAGTTGTACAATTCATTCTGCAGTGGTGAATAAACGGTATGGGGAAAAATCTATCTCGCCGGCAAAACATGGATTGTTAAATAATGCCTCCACACAATCAAGAGAGTCGCAGTAGTAGAGATGTACCAGCTGTTTCATTGGATGGGTGGTAGGAACAGCCTTGAACTTCCAAGTAGGTCCTGAAGGAAGCATCTCCATGTGGGAGTGTAGTTCCTTTACAGACCAAAACGAAAGAGGCAATGTCTTTGTCTAGAGATGGGAAGACAGTGACTTCTTTCTAGGCAACAAGCAAAGAACACTAACTAGAATGCTCTCCAGACAATTGCTTTTGCCTCCACAGATAAAACACTATAAGCTAGGGAAAATAGAATCTCCCAGGTGAAACAGCCCCAGTAACACTAGGATTGAGTTGGTGAGTAACTTAGTGTACTGGTAACATGGGTTGTTTGCTGATCCTCAACAAGCATTGGACAGATCAGAATTGAAGATGCTTCAGACTATGCATCTGGTGCGATTAAGTTCAATTTGGCAGAAAGTGTAGGATAAAAATATCCTGGTGGTTAGTCAGCAGCTTTGTGGAGACTACTCTGATGATGTGCTGCTATGGTGGGTTGCTGGATTGTTCACACAAGTCTCTTAGTTCACACAAATTGATTTCCTAACTCAATTGTATTGCAAACATAAGGAGTTGCGGTTTCAAGTGTAGTGACTGAGCTACCTCTTATCCCCTAGGGTGGATAGTCAGTTAGAGAAGCAAGGATTGCAATAGAACTATTGGGGATATGTTACTGGGGATCTGTCATTTTGTTGCCTGATTTAGGGTTTTCTTCCAAAAGGGTTCTCCTATTTCACTTGTTCTAACTTTTGGTATGAGTCTTTATTTCTAACAACTATCTGGTAGTGCTAATGGTATGGAAATCACCTACTCTAGGTCCTCTGTTGGGTATCTGTTAGGGGAAGTCCTAATATGGGTGAGGCAATACATTCAGCTGGCTCTGCAGCTTTCTCAGTTGTGCAACCTTGTTATGGCTGGGTATACCTGCTTTCTTGGGGCTTAAAACACTCTCCTTATATATATAATTTACAGTGGCAGTGGCAGCAATCAAGAGTCTTGACTGCTTATTAATGCCAAGAGATTGCTGACCAATTCAAGTCATGTGACTCAAAATGACTCATACTGACTCATGCTGTGCAAGACTGTACTGTGTCTGGTCAATCTCTCGTTGACACTTAGCTATGTACTTAGTTGTGAAAAGGATATGAAATGAATCATTCTGCTATGTAGCAAAAGGGTAGTACAGTAGACTTCCAAATAACCCATACCAGGTATAACCCATACTTCCTGAAAACCCATACGTTTTCTGATTTCCCTGGTTGGTTTGCGGGGATTTCGTGACTATAAGCCATAAGACATACTCCATAGCTGTTTTGGGCTGTTATAACCTATACTCAGGGTCGGGTACTGCTGACAAATCACCAAATGTGGAAATATTATCATATAATTACTTTTTGAACATCTAAGAATGGCAAGAATAGCCCAAAAGAATGACCCAAGCCATGTTCCTGCCATTATGAAACCTGTTGAGATCCTCAAAAAGGGCTTATCAAAACTCCAAAACCAAACCCATGATTGGAAAGCCCATCTCCAGGCTTGCTTACAGGCTGGCCAATCAATTTCCAACAGTGATGAGAAATGGTTGGACCATGATGGAAATTTGGTAGATGAAGAACAACTTGTTGATGACCTGAACAATGCATCTGATTACAACCAAAGGCTCAAAAGGCTTAGTTTATGTGAGAAGTCTATTGTGGACAGACTCACAAGCCTTGCCAAAGGAAGCGAAAAGAGTTCTGCTCCTTCAAAGAAGTGCAAACATATGGTGTATCTAAGGTTAAATAATTCATGCTAAACTAATTCACAGGTCCCACACTACCGGCCTCATCCAGTGATGATAAGGCTGGGGTTTCCCAGATGCCGAAATTCACAAAGAAAGAGAATGCAACACTGACGCAATGGATTGAGGTCCTCAATTGGCATCATGCCAATGGCAGAAACCAGACAAAAACTGCCAAGTATTTCAACATGAAGTACCCAAACCTTCGGCTCAAGCAGCCACTGATATCCTCTTGGATCAAGCATGAAGACACATGGCAAGCAGAATTTGAGTCTACCACAGCATTACTCCAGACCACAAAGCAGATTCATCAGACTCAACATCCCGAAGTCATGGAAATGTTGGATTTATGGGTTTTGAAAGCAATGGCAGATCAGGTTATTCTCACTGGCGAGGTTCTTTGTCAGAAATGGCAAAGGTTTGTGGATCTAGTGGGCGTCCCAGAGGACAAGCGATTGAAGCTTGGTGAAGGGTGGTTAAGTTGGTATAAGACAAGAATGGGTTTGAGGGCAATGAAGTGCTATGGCAAAGCAGGCTTAGCCAACTCAACAACTGTTGCAGAAGAACAGAATCGAATCCAAGGCATTATTGAAGTGAGTGGCTACGAGCTCCGTGATGTGTTTAACACAGATGAAGGCCCATTCAACTATGCATAAGGTCCTTTTGTTTCTAGATGCATTATGGCAGATGTCTCATTCAGCCTCAAACAGAATGCCTCCTGACTGTGGACTCACTGACAAGCAACACTCTGGTCTCAAGGCTAAAAAGCAGAGATTAACATATTTATTCATAATGAATGCAGATGGCTCAACGAAACTCCCTCCGCTCATCATTGGAAAGTATCAAAAACCCCAAGTGTTCGAGAGCAAGACTGGTTCACAACTTGGATTTTACTATCATACCAATGCAAAGGCATGGATGACAGCTTCCATCTATCAGGAATGGTTACTCAATTGGGACCAGAAGTTACACACTGAAGGAAGAAAGATTTTACTCTTGCAAGACATTTTTCCGGGCATGTAGTGCCTGACACGCTCACCAACATTCAAGTTGTGAACTTTGAGCCAAACCTTACTGCACACATACAACCCAACAACCAAGGAATTATTAGGAGTTTCAAAGCATACTACCATGCAGAGTTCATCCAGCGTGCAGTCACTCACTATGAATCTGGAACAAGTCCTGCCCAGATCTACGATATCAACCAACTCGAAGCCATGAAGCTTGTTCAAGCCGCATGGGCTGAGGTAGACACCACGACCATTTGAAATTGCTGGCGAAAGGCAAAGATTCTGCCCAAATTCAAGTTGGACTCATCACAATCTGCAGTTGCCAAGCCCTCTCTTCTGATCTTGTCACTTGTACATGCAAACTTGGATGTTGCTGACTTGGGCGACCCTGTAGCCTCTCCGAATGCTGAGACTATTCTTTAGACTGCCCTGGATGATCTTCAGTCCACTGGCACACTCCAGCAATCGAATCGAATGAGCATCACTGAACTACTAAATCCTGTCACCGAGACCACAAATGTCTTCGATGTGACAGATGAAGACATTTTTTGGGCAGTGGTGGATGTGAAGGAGTTGTAGGAGTCGATGGTGACAGCAGACAATGAGACGGATTGTGCCGCACTTGAACCATGTCCTTCATGGATGGACGTGCTGCGAGTGGTCATGATGATGAAGAGGGATCTTGTAACATCTGAGGATTCACGTGACCACAAGCTGGAGATATTACTGGATTCGTATGCACAATGGACTCGTGCTGCGGGGATCTGGGATGCACGAGAAAGCAAACTCACTGACTACTTTGCTCATAAATAATTACAATTACACTTTCAATCAGTAGTGGTTGAACTAATGCAAATTTTGTTGCTTGGACTACTTTTTTTTTCAAAACCCATACACCCTTATAACCCATACCTCCCGGGCTGTCCCGACAGGTATGTGTTATTAGGGAGTCTACTGTATCAGAGGTCGAGTTGAATTAAATATTTAATTTCTCCATGCCCTATGGTCGGAAATTGGAAATAAAAATAGGTATAGGTAACTGATACTATTGGTCACCTGACCTTAACCAATCTAAGCAATCGGACCTTGGGAAAGGTGTCAAATATGGAAACTCGGGTCCAATGTATGTATATAGTCAGTAGTACTAGTAAATTGGATGGGAAGAAATATATTCATAACTTCTCTATCCTTTGATGAAATGGTATGGAACTTTGGGAGTAGGTAGACTATACTAATGGTCATCTACCCCTTTCGTATTGAGGGATTCCACTTGTAGGATGAAGGTGGAAGTTCTCTCATTCGGATATAATGTCTGACTTTGCATGGAACTGGTTCCATGCAGGTCATCCACAGGAAACAGGAAACAATCGACCCTGATTGTCCTACTCATATATTGGGGTTGAGTAAGATCTTCAGTTTATGTTCTTCCCTGAATTGTGTTGTGTGTATCTCCATTAAGTAATGCTTCTGTTGGCTCAAGGACCAAGGGTGTGGGTGAAGCATTATCTACGGGAAGATTGGGATGGTCATTGAGGGGTTGGGTTTCTTCACCAGGTTGCTCAGGTGTTGGTGGTGAAGGAGAGGTTGGGATTGGTTGGATTGGTTGGCTGAGAGCAAGTGCATGTAGTACCCGGGCCATAACCTCTGGTGGTATTGGTTCAAATGGTGGTCGTAAAGGGTCTATCATTTCCTTGTCATCTCCAGGCCTATTAGAAATGTAGTCAGGTTCTCTGTTGTGACACTCCAGTCACACTTGATTGCGCTGGTGGTTAAAGTATTGAGTGTATGTGTAGATCTGACAGCAGTATGGGCAGGTCCATTCTATGAGGGGTCTGCCTCTTTGCAGTCCTTGTGTCAACACATTTATATGGGCATGGTAATGGAGTACCATGTTCAGATTGTATCAGACATATTCATGGCCAAAGGTGTATTGGCCTAGACTGTCCTGTAGGAAATCAAAGAAGTCATCTAGTAATGCTTCATGATTCCTCAAGTCCTGTAAGTCAGGTGGGTTGTATTGGTGTAGTGCCATTTTGTGATGTAGACACTGTTGCAATGGTAGTATATACTTTCATGAGGGTGATTCATGGTGTGCAAGGGTAGATTAATGAGGTTTCACTCGGCTAGTGGTTTTGATTGGTTCTTTTATGGCTCTTTTGACTGCTCCCTATTATTTCTGATGGTATTTAGGGGCGGTTTGTCTGGTTCATATGTAGTCTACTTTACTATCTACATATATGGTAGTAATCATCAGCATAGTAAATGAAAATGTTTAAGGAAAGAAAGGGTAGACAATTCTGTGTTGGTGCTTTCACCAAGGCAGATAGAAAGATAAGAAAAGTATGATGGTTTGTGATTCTCAAAGAGATCAATGTTGTGTGAAGGGTGAAAAGTGAGATATATGCTTTGGCTTACAACCTGTAGTGGAGTAAGTTCTATCCACTGTATAGGAATGCGAAGATGGTATGGTTCAGGATGAAACTGTTTAGAGTAAAACTTCAAACAAGGGGTGATCAAGATCCTAGTGCTGTCACGCTTATGAGAAACGATATCTGTGATGTATCCAACAATCACAGGGCATGTAGCGTCCATTGATGAGTACAACACAGCCTTGCTATGGGCACGGGGATGTTCTTGGTATCCATAACCAAGTGCATATCCACAATGTGGTTGTCCAGTAGATCAGACGTAAATGAAGGTCCCATTGGTATGTCGGTTGTGCTGTACGTTGGTTTGAATGGTGACAGTCATGATTAGCTATGCGGTAATGGTTAGCACAGTGTTATCCCAACTGGTTGGTCTTACCAATGGTAAGACTGGTAGGTGAATGATAGTGGATGGAAGTGAGAATGAAGAGAATCACTAGGGTGATCTTGTTTAAGTACTATGTGGAGTTAGTTTGTGCCAGGCTCAATGGTGGAAATGAACTAATTCTTGCACTACTCTTGTTGCAATGCACTAAATTAGATAGCATGCGGCACATTCAGGCTGAATAGATCGTACAACCCCATGTTTCCCAGGTAGTCTTAGTAGGATCGAGTGGGTCGCATATCCACCTGGGTGTGCTTGTATGCAATGGATCTGTAAGATTTTGTCGGCCAACTGCCGTTCCTGAAACAGAATTTCCACATAGTCCTGGTCCCTCTGCTGTGCAGCTTGTGGTGAATTCCAAACATAGCATAGATCACTAATATTCCTTTTCAGGCTATTTGCCTATATTTGCTGGTCGTATTTAGCACTCAACTAGTCTCGTCACACCTCAGTAACTGCCATTACAGTCTACTGAGGTGAGACCCACTGTTATACTCATTATACCTCATACTTACATATTCCTATAGCTCTATACTTTCTACAGGTTATGAGCCCCAAGACCATAGCCAAACCAAAGTAAAAATCTTCGTAGCCTCAACAAACTTCTACTGTGACCAAAGATGTCTATGACAACTCAAGATGACTTGAGAATCCTGAAGCTAGATGCCACTGGGAAAAATTGGCCAACCTGGAAAACCAAGTTGGAACATGCCCTAGGTGCGAAACGGTTGAAAAAGCATCTTCACAGCATGGCACTTAGTCCAATAAACCCGGCCAGTTTGCACTCGCCCGCATGGACACCAGGCACAGCAGCCAAACAGCAAGAAGTCACAGACTACAAGAAGGCCGTTGACGGCTGGGACGACAAGGATTGTGCTGTCAAACACTACATCAGTTCTTCCATCCCTAACTCTCTTTACATCCATCTTAACTCAAAAAATATGGGCGCTGAATACTTTGAGGTACTCCGTGAACTATTCGAGGACCAGTCAGTAGCCATCAGTGTCAAGAAGAGACGACAACTTGGCGAGCTCAAGCTCAAGGATGGCAGAGATGCCCGAGCTCACATCGACAAGATGTTGACTCTTCGTGAGGAACTCGCCTGCATGGGCGAACCTGTTTCCGACAAGGACTACTTTAATATGGTCTTCATGTCACTTCCCAGCTCCTACAACCCCATCTTAACCTCCATGTCGACAAATATGAGATTGCTAAACCGCCGACTCACCTCGCAACAACTCATATCCCAAGTCCTCAACGAATACAATTGTTTTTCCATCCAGAAAGGTTCAAAGTCAAAATCAAAAGATGATGATGTGGCATTTACCGCCAATGGAAAGAAAGGTCGTGGTCAAAAGAAGTGCACGGATACTTGCGGGAACTGTGGTTGGTATGGCCATAGAACCAACAGCTGCTGGGAAGAAGGTGGTGCAAAGCACGGCCAAGCCCCAAAGGGTTGGAAGCCTCGGGGCAAGAAGTCCAAGTCAGACTCTAAGAAGACTCTGCAGGCTAATGTTGCCACAACCACAATGATGGAACCTGATGGTGTCTGGTTAGCAGAAGCCACTGCAGTTGAAGAAACTGTTACGATCGCTTCTTTTCTCTTCACTACGCTTTGTTTCCCTTTTAGCTGACTTCCCCACGCCGTTCTTCTTTACTACCGGAAGGGGGTACTCATCGCTTTTGTCCTCGACTCTCCTCGGACTCTCATCTCCACCGATCGGTTCTCTCGCGCCGATTACGTAGTTCCTTTTACTCATCATTTCCATCATGTTCTCTCACCTTCTACGCTGATGCGTCCCTTCGATTAGGGCAAGCATTGCTTGGTCCACGCGTACTCTTTCTTCTCTATATAAACCGTCGCACTTCCTGTATCGTATCTCTAACTTTGACCTACTCAATATCCCCTTCGAATATACCAAGGTCATTGCTCCTCGTCTTGGACCTCTCTTAGTCTTTGTCGTACTATTGAGTCGACGCTCCTCTGAAAACCTTCGAAACCCCGGCGTCCGTCTTGACGCTCGAACCTCTCAAGAACAACTCTGAGAGTGATCTCGCGATCAATCGAGTCTACGCTTGTATCTGCCCGGTCCAAGCGTAACAAAAGGTCAAAGTTTCCTTCCGAGGCTATCATCGTCATAGTCCTCCACCATTTCGTACCCACAGAACAACCCACGGTACTCGTGGCGCGGCGCCCGAGAACAACCCATCGATTCTCCCTCAGAAGCTGAACTCTCTGAACCAGAAGAAAACTCTGATC